>KZ308174.1:2346981-2366806 GCA_000376725.2 Ladona fulva
AAGCAGTTAATTAATAGAAACGCAAATATCAGCTTGAGGTATGAAACATGTTTCTGGAACATTCTTCTATTTTTTTCAAAGCAAACATGTAAAGATATACTTTTTATAAATATAAGTATGAAAAAAGTCAAATATGGCATATATGTCGGCACGGGAAACAGTGCGGGAAAGCACATGAAAACTACTATACGATCGTATAGTTAACTATAGTAACGAGTTTCGTTAACGATCGTATAGATAACTATATCGTATTACGTCATCTTAAAGCTTCCTTATTCAAATAAAACAGCATAAACCTCGCTTTCACTTTAAGCGAGGAAAAAAAAGTACTAAGAACTAAGTCATTACTGCATTGTAATAAGTAGGAAAGTTCGCTTCATTCTCTAACGCAGCTCTGTAACGAAGGAATGCAAAGTAGGTGAATCCTATTTTAAAGCTTTGATTCTTAAATGCTCATAACCTTTCCTGAGTATCATGCAACTTATTGTTTACAACGGTTACCCGTCTTAAGAATCCATTGTTGGTCAGCTGTAGATGAGCAAATGAAGTAACTGGAATGAGTGGGGAGAGGCAATAAAGTAGAAGGTTAATACCTTGTATACCAATGTCAAGCTGCATCAATAGAAGCGCCCTGATTTTTATTCTACCAGTAAAAATCACCTTTATTGCAGAAAAAATGTAATAGATATGAATTTATTGTAGAATATTTTGCTTTACGTGTTTATTTTTGACTTATTTTCGTTCCTTAAGCAAATTACTTACTTTACACAATCAAGAGAAGTGAAATGGTGCAATCATCCTCCTCTGGTTCCAAAAACGGCTGTAGAACTACAATGAAAGATGCCAATTAAAATCTTAGGAGCTTTAACCGTCACAATCATCTAATATATTTATTTTACCACAAATCACATTCAGTATTCTTACACAACAAAAAGTGTTTGTTAAAGTTGTCGCTATTCACATTTATTGTCCATTTTTGGAATCAGAACTTTGTCCTGCGAGGATTGAGTAAAATTTCATGTTTATTTGCTGGTATCACATTCTGATTAAAATTCCACAGATAACGTTGATGTCGTACAGCTCTATCGTACTAGTGAGAAAGATGCGGTAAGTCTTTTACAAGACGTTTATTCACACGACAGTTACATCGATTGATCTCCATCTTCAGGTCGCCACCGCCTTCACCTAAAGTTTCACGATCAATCGCAGAAACCGGTCGCGTGAATAAAGCTCTAGAAAAATAAGTGCTACATCTTTATTATTTGTTCGATTAAAAAGTTGAAGACTGGGGTGCGCGTTCTTCCATCTCCTTACTCCGATTAATATTTAAGAAAACTTTAAATGTGGGTTTGTAACAAAACCGAAAACACTTCTCTCTCGTATTATACTCCGTAAATCCTTGACACCGCTCTCCTTGAAATATTCAGGCGCGCTGTTTGATGTCATAAATACTCTGCCGTAATTCAGTAATCCGATATTTTCTTAACGTCGCGAATTATTTCTTCAAAAGTTACGAATTTGGTGTGCCGTTAAACCTCAGCAGTAATAATGGTATCACTCTTCCTTACCGCTGCGCATATTCTCATATTGCCGCCATCTCTGTTTTCTCCTTCCCACGCTTCATTCTCTTCCTTTTTGCCTATTTCAAATGCCACCCCTGGGTTCCTCTTTCCATCCCTTACAGCATCATCACTTCATCTCCTGACGACATCCGACGAATCTCCAGAAGAAAGACACAGGGTAAATATAAAGCGGGCGTGGCTAATTCTTACTCTCATTATGTTGCGTTAAGCGAGCGTGTTAGCCCTATCCTTTAACGTTCACCGCTATTCTCCTTTCACTTGCGCAAGCCCCGGCTCACTTTTCTCTCAGACCTACCTTCCCTTCGCTTCAAGGCTTCTTTCCCGAGCATTCCCTTTAACGCCCGAGAGCATTTCAGTTAAATTAGCTGTACTTATATCAATGAGGAATCTTTTTCCCGAAAAGTTTGAGAATTCATTTAAATGTGATTTTACTTTCCTGTTGCTGAGGGCCCACTCATCAATCTCTTTTCAAAGCGCAGCTGTCTCCCTTTTTATTTAATTCTCTCCGTTTAATTTCGTATCTAGCGTATAACGCAGTTATTTCGGACACTTTACGCTAATTAAGAGCTCTGACGTTCAGCCCCAAAAAAACTGCGTATAAAATCTTCATTGCTCTAAAATAAAATCTCAAATCGCTTTAGGAGCCCATAAAACGTGATTTATATGGTACCACATAACATTTTCCTCACTCGACTCATTCAACTTTTGAATTGATCTCATTTCGGAGGAGTTTTACGTCATCTCTCTTTTCTTTCCCTTCTCTGCCAACCACTTCCCATTTCTTTCTTATTCACTTCCATTTTTCAATCCTCCGCCGTCTTCAATTCCAAGCTTTTCAGAGTTTCTCACCATTACACCCAAATCGCTCCATTAATCTCGGCGAACTTCCATTTTCTACTTCTATTTCATCCTTTTCCTGCATACTTTCCTTCTGCTCGTTCTCTCCGACACTTAATTAACATGAATTTGGTCAGCGGTTAGCAAATATTATTCGTTTCGCTTCGCTATAAGCGTTGATTTTCCTTCTAATTTGGGTGTAAAAATATTAGACAGCTTAAAAATGTTTAGCCTTATTTAGCAATTAAAAATAGCCGTTGGAATAATTTCTTAAAAAGTGATTATGTATTTTTGAAATAAGTTTTATATAAGCGAGCTAAATTTTGGGGAGAGGTACTATAATCCCGCAAGAGAAAAAGCTTAGCATTTCCAGAAAATTAATTTCTATGCGATTGCGTTTCGTGGAAAGTTTATTTTCTCTTTTTCTTTGAATTTTCTTATAATACATTTACTATTGAGAAAAATTTTATCCCCTTATATATATTCATTCTCAGTCATTCTGACACTTTGCATATACATGAAAATACAATTAGTAGGATTAAAACTCTTTATCATTCTGCCGTTGTTAGAAACTTTCAAATTTAATTCCGCATACTGAAAGAAAACAATACTTTTCCAATAAATTATAATCCTCTCCAATTCCTCTGATAATTTAGCTCTCAAAGAAATTAATTAAATATAGCTGTAATGTTATTACCTGAGCGCCATTTAGGCGTTGGTTATTTCATTTCAAGGTTAGTTCATCCAAGTAATTTAATTTACAGCGAGGTTTTCCCTGATGAATTCTCTTACATGAGTTCGATTTATTCCTTAGAAGTTCAGACATAAGATGAGACAACTAATCTTTCTTTTTACACATGATTTTTGGTAATAATTTATATATGTCACCCAAAATATTTCCCTTTACTGTCCCTGCACTGATGTGTATCTTGTTTTCTCACCTAATCCATCGTAATAAAGCATCACAAACTAGTAGTAGAAGTAATTATAAAAGTACTTGGACTACTGAGGTCATTTTGCACTAGAGCCCCGGCTGGGAATCGAGCCTGGGAACGCTTCCATCGAGATCGAACGCGTTACTTACGTGGCTATTTGGTGGCCAAACAAAAACTGTACCTCTGTAATACATCAAACTGAGATTACTATGAAACACTCCTAATTGGCAGTAAATTTTACCCAGCAATTTCTCAACGTAAACAAAGATTTCTAAGATTGCCTCATTTTCATATTCTTTCATTAATTCTTACCTCTAGTTTTAAACAAACCTGATTTCCGTGTGTTCTTTTACAGAAATGCATGGACTCGGTTCAACTATGAATTTGGTTATCAGGGGAGGACTTGATTACAACCTCAAAATGTCGCTAAATGTTCGTGTATTGTATTGAATTTCTCGCAATTTCATGTAAAAAAGACATCGAAATAAGTCACTTCCCTCATTCTGCTTCTGGAGGTTGCCTCTGTTTCGTAGGATTAAGCACTAAAAAAAACAAGGAAAAACTGAACCCATTACCCTGTGTGTTAAACTTTTCAACTTAGTTAACCAAAATAAATAAACCATATAAGTGATAAAAATAATCTTTACATGCACGTTTTATGGAAACAATTTGACTGGTATTGGGTTGAACCGAGTACGATTTGGAAAATGTATTGAAGCCTACCATCTTGGCCGGAAATCGGTTTAACAGTCTTTTAAGTTCGAAAATTGTGTATCAATTGGTTATCGAGTCTTAGGGGAACACAAACAAAAGCAAACTTAATACTTTATTTATAAGAAGGTATTATGTGTAACTTCTAAATTTATAATACCTTAAAATTGTCTTGCGATGTAATAATATGTATTAAACAAGCAGCAAAATACGAGATACAACTTGCAAATAGATTCTTCCTTTTTTTCTGTTAGTTATTCTAATGTTTATGGATTAACTGTTATGTTAACTGTTAATTAAATGTTTATGTTAACTATTCTGTTCTCTGTTTGAAAATTAAGCAAACGTGCGTACGCTTTTCAAGGAATTGGTTGATCAATAGAATCGGCTTAATAAGTATGTAGATTTAATTCACTTAGTAATTAATTCAGTTAAAATCCAGCTCTATATAAATGTCAGTGTTTAAATAACACTTGATTATCACGAAATATCGGGGATGGAAAATCAAACGTTCTTAACTTCTGTATGCGAGAAAATTGTATTAAAAGTCAGGAATCTAAGATTTTTCGGTTTGATTCAAAGGGCGATGTTTTCAAGTTTCCTTATTGAGGAATATTACATTTAGTATTGAGAAGATAAGGATATTTTCCTTGTGCATTTAAAGAAAGAGGGAACTATTTAATTTAATTCTCAATCTAAGGAAGACGTTACCCATTATTTTTATCTTCCAAGTTCCATAGTATAATTTATTTAAATAAAAATTGTGAATTTAAAATATTTCATATTCATTGAGACATTCCTGAATTCAATCCGAAAGTATTTCATAAATATTTAATTTTTAAAGCACTAAGAAAATACATTTTTCGTCAAGAGAGACTGATAGAATCGGAATTCGAACTAAAAATAGTGGGTGTTTCCAGTATAAAACATGGAAAACAAATAGTATTAAAATTTTATAGGATAATAAATTTTTAAAAGAGGTTTTGTAGACTTTGGGGCAAGTTTTATGGAGTTGGGGATGGGTCAAGTGGAAACAAGTGATCATACGAATAGGAAGGTCACTTAGAAAAAGGAGAGGGGGAAGTGTGCGTAAGCTAGCTGTAGCGTTAAAGGACGACGTATGGGAAAACGGAGTCCGCTATTCTTCCATCCCACCGTTCTAAAATTTCCCAAGTTCCACCTTTTGAAATCTGGGATTCGATTTAGGAAATTACATGCACAGGGAATGAGACAGGCTGCAGGTTTTTTTGTTAGGAGCATACCAACACATCATCTTCGTTTTTTATAATTTTTCTTCTTCAGTCCGAAAATAGGAGGAATTTATGAAGGCAATATTTCACTATTCTTAATATGCGACTGGTTGAAATGGGGCAAAATGAGATGCAATGATAAAAAGTTCCCTCCGAAACAGGACAAAAAAGTGGAAACTACGTTCCCTGCTAAATTGTTGTTTCTTCTATTTTTTGGAAATATGCGACGTTTCTCTTTGGCAAGATAAAGGCAGTCTAAATGAGAATATTACTATGTTTTATGAAATTGTTAAAATGTTCCGTTGCGAAATATTGCGAATGGTAAATGAATACTTGATTTTTGGTGGATTTCGCTAGGCCATGATCTTCTTTTTTACGTATATTGGCATGTAATTTCAATACCTCAAAATAAACTAATACCGTGGCATCATGGTTAAAGAAGATTGTTCGTTCCGTAATCTCGTTCGTTAGCTTAAAAGTGATGTTATCAGGTGTCTCATTCCTCTCTGTCTTGACAACTCATTCGTGGTGTCCTCAACTTGGTGGGTGTCTTCTAGACGATGTGGTCGTCTCACTTCTTTACCGCAAGTGCAGACGGAAATTGTAACACATTGGAATGGCCCGACTGCTCATTTTTGCTCATTGATGTCTGCGCGCGCGTCCACTAAAAACGTTCACTAATGAAACCCATATTTGTTTACCGAGTCCGACAAACAGTGAAAGAAATCTATATTTGCCCAAATATTTGTTAGTAGGGTCACTCGTTGGCCGAGGTATGGCATTCCGAAAAATCAGAACAGTGATTTTAAAGAAAAATTTTAAAATCTCAAAAATTACGACTGCCTCGCGGCCACAAATTTCCCCGATATAAAGAATTTTTCCCTTTCGTTGAAAGATTAGTCTGTCAGGAAATTAACTCTTGAGCCCAAACTCTTAAACCAAAAACTAACTCGCTGTCTTCATTATTCTTTCCCTCTCAGCTCTCCATCTTCCTTCTTTGACATCACTACCCCATGCTTCTCGCGTGGCTATTGGATATGGATCCTCCCAATTTCTAACTTAACCATTTTAGTTCAACCCACTTCAACCCCCTTTCTCTCCTCAAGCCCTCGGAGCGGTATTGGATGTACACCTAAAACCTCACCCCTTCCTCTCTCTTTTATGTGTGTTAATTAAACCACCCTCCATCGCCTCAGGACGGCCATTAATATTGGCCACCCTAGCAGTTTTTCTCGCTTAGCGCCACGCATTATTTCTGAATTCCTCGCCTATCACTCACTCGAACTCAAGATCAGATGGTTAATACGCTTCCTTAATCACCTCTCTTTTTCACTCTCATTTTGTGTATCCTAGAGTACACAAGAAGAATTTCCATGGAGTCATATTAATTACGACGTGGTGCTGTCGGATGAATCCATAGTTGCGTGTAAGAAACAATTTCCGTTTTCAACGAGTTTCACGGAAGAGCGGCATTTTCATTAGCATTAAAAATTATCTAGCATATCTTCTCTTGTACTGAAGCCATCAAACCATTCTGCTAAAAATCAAGTATTCGCGGTTTTATGAAGGATTACTTCATAAAATTAAAAAGGCATTTACATATCGGTTTTGTAATTTGATAGAAAATGTTGGGTCTAGTCCATTACTGCATAGTCATTTTCTATTTGTTTATGATAAAGTAAGGTGATTTACAAGTAATTTTATTAACTTGTCCATTTTTAAAAAATGTTTGATGCTCTTAAAAATGCAATGGAGTATTCAATGTAGAGGTATAATTGGCCCTGAATTGAAAAATCTATGATAATCTTGAATTAGCTTCGATGATCAACCAAGATATTTTTACGTATATTTAGGGATAATATAATTGCTCTAATAATGAAATATCACATCAATAAGCTGTAAATTTATTATTATTAGGTAATTGACTGAGCATTACCTTTAAGACATTTATAAATCTGTCGTTTTGATTGAATGAAGCCATTATGGAAATTTGGTAGGAAAGTTTAGCAATAAATAATATTTCTTCTAGTGATTATATCTTAAATTTTATTGAGAAAGAGCCATGATAGATTTAATGATACATGATGGATGCTTACGTACCTTTTGTGAACCAAGTGTAGTAATTATCCTCTCCATTTATCAATCCCAAAGTATCGAGGAAAGTTTATGTTTGATTAGTATTTTTCGAGATTTAAATCGGTTAAGAGCGCTGTGACTTGGAGAAGTGAGTCAAAATGACATTCAGGTCAGCGTTACCTTGAGAAATAGAGGCATTTGTGAGTTCAAAAGGCTTGCTTCTCTTAATAACGTAACGGATATGGTAAATCGGAGAGGATAATTAGAAGAGGATAATTGAAGATGTACTTAGAGCCATTTCCAGATTATTAGCACCGGTAATTTAGATATTCGCGCAAAGGATTAATTTCTCTTTCGATTGCAAGGAGAATGTTTCCTTTAATAATCACCAACTACTACAGTGTTCAAATTGAGGATATTCAATGTGCAATATTTTCATGCATCCATTACGAATGAAAATTGGTCGTATTAGAGATGTACACTGGTTAAAATGGACAGAAGAGTACTAAACGCGGAATTCATTACCAAATGGTTACATATAATGTTGATGACACAATTTTTTATAAAATCGATCGAAGGAGCCTGAACTTTTTAGAATTCCATAAAAAAAATAAATAAGCAAAATCTACAGAAAGAGATTGATTTTCGACCGATTTGAAACTATTTGCTCATCATCAGGCCAAGAGAAAGCACAAGCATGCATTCATGTGCCAAAGGAGAAGTGAACACTTGGTCGAACATAAACATCGTCAGATTTCTCACCCACCCTCTTACATTGCCAACAAAAAGGCCGTAAATTATACTACTTAGAACTCATGGAAATAATACATTACAAAGTATACAATTACACACTCACCAACATTCACCTCTTCACTATCCACTCCCGCCTGCTGCCTCTTCCTCCCCACCCACTATCCCGAAACTTAATGATTGAGCTCCCCCCTAGTACTTTATTGACTATTCGTCCAACTTTTCTCTTCTCCTTTGGTTTATAAATGCTTGCTTGTGGTTTCTCTTGGGCTAGGTAGCGCGTTCGCTTACGGCGAAAGCGGTCCCGGGTGCGATTCCCGATGGGGGCCAAAATTTACTGACGCAAAGGCGTCTGACGTGATCCAAGTACGAAAGTTCACCCTGGAAAAGTCCCATTGAGGGAGAAACGGGGAAGATAGAAGAGAACGATCAGATATGTGTGCAATGTGTGCTGCTCTTGGCCCGATGATGAACAAATTGTTTGAAACCGGTCGCAAATAAATTTCTTTCTGTAGAATTTGCTTAATTATTTTACCATGCTTCCTATTTTTATAGTTATATATTCAGGATTTCTCATTATATTTTTGTCGTATTTTTCAAAGTATTGCATATTTCGGTCTGTAGAGGCAAATATTACGAAAACCTTGGAAAATTATCTTCGGAAATCAATGAGAGTGGAATTCGTTCAAGCGACGACGCTGCCACTCGAACTATCATTCAATAATTAAATACTATTTCGAACAAAATATTTCCCTGTAACAGTAAAATCCATAACTAAACAATTTAGCGCTCTACCGTCTCATACCATAAAGGTAATATAATTTTTTTGCATAATGCACCTGGTATCACATCTGAAATCCCATATTCCTAATGATCATCGCCCACCAACACCAGCAGGTCTGGGTACTTAACAAATTTTTAAATACTAATTTCCGACCTCAATAAGTTATTTTGACTCCTCTCCGTAATACGAGTATGTTGGTGTTGTTAGGTCGCCGGTTGAAATTCTGTGAACTTAACGATACATCAACCGACCACTTTATCCTTTGACCTTCCTATTCACCTCAATTTCCTCTCTGTCTCTTTCGCTTTGACGAACGTACGCCCTCGGATTCGCTCGCTGGTCCCAGGGCGTGACCCTGCCCGTTCTTTCACTTGCACGTTAGGGTTTCTGGAACCCTTCCCCTACCTTCCATATGGGACCCAACACCTCTGCTAATAATCAGATTACCATCGTACGCGCGTGCGTGCTCCATCACGCATATATATGAATTTTAATCTCTCGTACCCTGCGCTTACTCTCCTATGCGTTTTTCTTAGTAAAACTTCTTAAGATGTAGCTTCTTTGTTTTTGGTTCGCTTTCCATAAATTTCGTTATTGAAAGATTTAAGACTACAAAGATATGAACTGGTATGCAAGCTACTCAGTAATCTTCAGTTTTTTGTAAAAGCATTTACCAATTGTGACCTACTGATTCCATGGACCGGAGAGTTTACTATATTGTGCTTAAGTTAATTTTTGGGTAAAAACAAAATTTTCCTTGAGAGGGCTGAGAATACTTCTAAGTAATAAAGGTTTAATGTTTTGAAGGGCGTCAAATGGTAAATCCCATTATATAAAAATAAATAAATACATTTATGCACATACACAAACTCATGGATACAATTAGCATTGAAATATTGACTACCACTGTCTCGGACCAGACTTGAGCAACCAAGTCAATAAGAAATTCGTTATCAAAAACCAAAGTTGTGAAATTCCGTGATTACGCGATTTTGCGCATTTCCAATCTTCAAATTATTTTAAATTGAGACATTGACTCATAGAAGGGCCCCATTGGGTAGCCCAGTTGATATTATCACTATCAGTATGAAAGGTACCGAAGGATCGATACCGAGCTGGTATAAAATGTTTGAATTATTTCTATATCTCTCGGTCGTATATAAAACCTTTAGTCGCGTTCTTGAGTTTCATTGGAATTTTTTAATGAAAATCGAGCCAAGGGTCGCCTACATGGGTCAATTTGGAATTAATAATCTCCACGTTCTAGAATGATTTATGGTTTTATTTAAATCCTTGTTGGAAATAAACGAGCCCGTTGATGATCAAATATTATTGTCTCTGAGCTTGCGGGTTTTCCGGGATAAGCGATCGACTCATTTAAATTCTCTTCCCGTTTCCGAGAGCAGATTATGAGCGTACATCGGATTACAGTGGGTTTTTTTCTCTCATGTGGTCTAATTCTCATTAAAGGCATTTTATTGCGTGATTCTCTCAAATTACCTTCAATTACTGCTTTGTTCCAGTTTATTATTTTGCTTTAAATATTTTTTCAAAGAATGCAAATACAGTGGGAATTTGATGTGTTTTACATTTACGATATAATTAATTCGCTTAAATAAGAAAGAGGGGAGATCGTACTGTGTATCTTTTTGCATTTTATCTCTTACACTTTCCCAGCGCACTCTCACTTTCCGCATGTTTTAATGGAAGGAAACGATAAATGTAGGGACATTCCTTTATTTGGACATCCCAAGTATTACTGGCCATAAACTCAGTTTTGACAATCAATTGATGCGTAATTATGTAATGAATCTTTCTCATTCTCCATATCGGTTTCTTTTATTTATCTGAAACTCTGTAAATGTTTCAGAAATGTATTTTTACGGAAATGGTTCTCATTCGCTACATTTTGTTTTAATACATTACGGCATTAATTCTTGGGGTAAGTTTTATCCTAAATCTTATAGTAATTTTCTTAAGACGTTAAATTGGTTGAAAACCGCTGATGAAACTAGTCTATATATATAAGCCGTGGAGTGTTGACTGTGATTACTATAGTCGATTGCTCTGTAAGAATATGTATTATAAAATGTATTCCATGTATTTCTTAGACACTTCCATTGCTACACAACAACAGAGTACGTTTCTGACCTTAAAAGAGATTAACTTTTTCCTTCAACTTATTTTGCTTTATTTTTAATGTAATTTTGTTTTTAGAATATACAAATAATATTATATAAAAGCAAATAGAAGCTCTAATCAGCCGTTTTAGCTTTTATATAAAGATTTAATGTTATTATTGATCGACAGTAAGAATTTATACTAAAATTTTACTTCAAGAGAATAATTAAAAATCAATCACACAATTAGAGAAAAATCTTCTGTATGGGTTAAGAAGGAAGATTCAGCAAAAATAGCCACATATTTATTTTTAAATTAAACCAAAGCTGATTATCTAAATGAAAGTTTCCTTATATATCGTCGGAATGTTATCATTCAGTTTGATTTCAAGAAATATTTACCTACTAATTTAAACATTACCACTTCATTCTTCAACAGAATAATTAACAGAAATTACCAATAGAATTATCTGCTCACTCTACTTAATACGGCAATAGACCGCAATTTTAAATTATGATCGTTTAAAATCCCAATAATTAAATTTGAATGGTTATTGAAAGAAGACTAATTCTATAGTTATGCTTCACTCTCAGTTTGCAAACAAAAATGTTTTGTCATCTCGCGGAGGGAAGGAGGATCACGGAAGATAGGCATTAAAAGCTCAATAGCAGGCAACTGTACATCCCTTTCATTCGCGCGGTTCATTAAATCCTGCGCCGTTCTCCGTCCAGTTAATTTTAAAAATACAAACAAGGATACATTGCGCTTTCAAAAACACCTTCCATTCTAGTTTTCTCTGAGCCTGTCTGATTAAAAGAGCGGAGAGTAATTGAAAACTCTATTCTCTATTCTAACTCTTGTCGACTTCCTTACCCCCTCTCAATCAGTGCCCTCGCGAACAATCTTATGCTCTGATGGAAGAACTCTGGGACGCTCAGCTTCGTTTGCTCTTTCAAAAGCTGCCGATGTTTTATCAGAATAGTGGAGGAAGTTGGATCAACTCAAAGAGTTTCTTTTTCCTTTGTTTTTTCTCTACCATGTTCTGATTTTATTCCTTTCATCCCGCAAGCGATTCTTTCAGATCGCTTCTTTGGTTTTGATAACTCCATTATGCAGCAAAAATCGATAGCGCCGAGAGGTAAAATATAAGATAACAACCCGTGAATTGTATTTTTAAAAATTGTCTGTTTGATCCCTTTGCCTGGTGGACCAATTTTCTGCTCTATATCACTCCTGGAGTTTCAACCTGAGCTTCAATCCAACGCTCTTGAGGGTGATCACTCGATATCATTCGAAATTTTCTCAGTTCAGTAGCGGATATAACATCCGCAACAAGATGGCTTTGAGATTTATATCGAAGTGCGGTGCGGTTGAAAAAAAACATCGACTTTACTGTAATGACATTTTTACCACGTTAAAATAATACGTATTCCCATTCCAGATTCGTTCTATTCATTTTGACTGCAATGAGGATGTAGTCTTGGTGATTCTCTCCAGAATCCTCTATAACAAGAGAAATAAGCGATGGAAAGGTGGCATTATTTAGCTCAGAGTCAAAAAAATAAAATTGAAGTCTAGTTAAAATTCTGGACGTTAAAGTGAGTTGAGGTGTAGCGTTAAGGATACACCAGGAAGTTCCGATTTATGAAAATTCACCGGAAGTTAGAAAGTAAATATTTTACCCTCTTACGACTCTTCTCAGTAGAGATGAGAAAACATTTTTACAAACAATATTGTTTAAATTTGACGAGTAACAGGCTTTGATGTTGTAAATGAAGAAACTTTGAGTCCCTCCAGAAGCCATTAAAACTTAATAACATTTCAATAAATAGAACAATGTTTACGTAAAATAGTTAAAATTGTATAATAAAAATAATATACATATCTCATATTATATTTTAAGATTTTAAATACAATATTCTAAGAAGTTATCGTACTTCAGCGCAATCAAATAGAAGGTTTGATTAATAAAAGCTCACACATATGACTATGTTGCATCTGGTTAACAAAAGGAAGTTGACTTAGATTATTAATTTATACTACACCACAATAAATAACGACGTATACGACTCGGTTTTCAGTGATCATCATCAGGTAACTGTACCTCGAAATCATTTTATCGATACCTGATAACGATGCCAGGCATCGAAACCCCCCATAATGTATTAACGTGAATATATAGCAACAAGTAGCTTTTTTATGAAGATTTGCTTTCTGCGTTCTTCTTTATGTTAACTTAGAGTTAATCGTTGCTTACACATCATATTCAGGTTAGTAAGTATCTATCGTATGTATGATGAAATGATGGGAATTAGAAACTCGTTAACGTTTAACTTGGGTAATCTTTGGAGTAGATTTTACCTCAAATTTACGAGTTGAAAGTATTTCTGCAAAATCATATTATTTTCATAAATTTTTCAAGGAGTAATTTGATTCAGAGGATACATTTCCATTGAATTTCTGTATCGACATTTATATGCCTCTTTCATAACTTGAAACGTTTTAAAGGAAGTAGGAATTCCTGGCTATCCATAGTTAAATGACCAAATGATAGCAATTTCTTCATGAAAGGGTCGCATTAGAATCAGGAGCAGATTCATGTTCCACCAATCCCGAGCGATTTTTATTAAAACTTTATTGGCCTGTGGAAATCATAATGTTTTCATCTGCGATTGGGAATTTCACAAATATGGCGTGCTAATTCATTGGAGAAGGCATGAAATATTCAAAATTTTAATCTTAGGTTTCATCAACCGGCAATATACCCATTCAATGGGTTTTGATGAAACTGTGCATTTATAATAGAAGGGAAGTGAAGCGATACAACCACATAAACAACTGTATGCATGGACAGAGATATTCATTACAGACTGCTGCAACGCTTTCATCGCTCTTAAAACGATTCCCTCTAAGGAAAGAGTATTAGAATATGTTGCCCATTAAAAAAAATGTGACACTGAACGTGGCACATAGCTATATTTATATTTATTTTGAGTACGTTTTTGAGCATATTTTCGTTTGAAGTTTCATTACATGAATTCTACAAAACATTTTTTTCCAAAAATTCTCTATTAAAATATGTACGATCTGCATTTGGATAAAAATAATATCAGACTTTCTCGGAAGCGTAATGTATATAAACGCTCTATCTTCCATACCGTACGATCTAATGCATACATGCCTGAGTTTAAAAATAAAAAGTGAGTGACAGAATCTAATTGGAAACCCCAAAGTCGGTATAAAATATTGCGTACTACCTCTCAAATGGTGAGATACAGGAAACCCCTAACGTGTTCACGTTAAACCCATTGGTTCAATATTACATACCAGCTCGCTCTACGGTTTAGCAAAGGATTGCAATACACATGTGCATACTTGCTCATTAAATCAAACACTGGACCCCAAAGAACTTTAAATTCTGCTATTACTAATACGGGAATAAAGATAAGGAAAGAAAAAAAACTGTGAGGTTAAGATAATTTTTATCCTTGTCTTAAGGTTTTTGTCTATAAATGAAATCCAGCCTAAAGGATGTACAGACATAGCTCTCTATGTCATGAATCTTAGGTAAATTTGAAATAGGTGCCTTCTCTCTTGAATTCCAATCCACTGATCAATTTATGTGGTTGATAATGCTTCAGTATTCTTGATTCTGTTTTCCTTTATTTTTTTATAGGAAACTAGTATCTCACTGTACCGGGAATGCTTAAGAGTAAAACATGACAGACTGATACTCATGACTAATTAAAAACTGGAACAGACAAAGTACTTTTCTCCTTCTTTGACTATATTAGACCATAGCTTTTTAAACATGTGACAACAATGAATCCACTATTACACACAACTTACAATTTACCCTTGTAAATTAATTAACAAAGACAAGCTTTGACATTCCAGGATATTTACCGGGGACCACAGTATTCCGTGGTTAGCGCTAGCCCCTACTTCTCGGAGGTTGGCAAATTAGGTGTTTGGAGGCGTAATATTCTGTAACTGCCCTGATTTAAATTCCATAAAATATATTAAGAGCTACAGGCAGTATTTACAATCTGACAAAGTATGCAGTGTCGTTGAGTTACATTTCAGCTTTTGTTATAATAAAAGTTGAACTCGTTCCGAAGTAAACTGATGCTTTGGCTACAAACTCCCTTTCCTCCAACGAACAACATGATTGCATTTTTAAGATATTTGACGAAAGAAATGAGTAGTTTTATGAAGAAACGTTGGTGGTCTTATTTCTTTAATTCCACCGATCGATAAAAAAAAAATGTTTGGTTATTCACATTAAATTCACTCATGGCTCATAGTTTCGGTAATTTCTAATAAATATATTTTTAGGTTTTAAAAAAACAGTAGAAATATTTTAATATATATTTTGATTCCTTAAAGCGATTTCTGCCCGTTTGAAGTTTCTTTTCTGTCAATCCATACTTCTTATGAGGAAGAAAATCGTCCCTAGGTAACCACCAAGAAAGAATTCGATTTCAGTGTATAAGATGCGAATTGCATTAAGATGTCTCAGATTTTCTTCTGGGTCGGTTCTTCTGTTGTGATTGTCAATCCAATTATACTTTGGTGTTTGGCGTAAAATGCTAAGATTCAGATGTCAGTGTGTGCTACGAGAATGCGAAATTTTTATTCCTTCAATCTCGTCGCCGTTGAAAGTTTGCAATTTTTCTTTTAAATTTCATAAAATAAGTCTTGCCTCAGCGAAAAGATGATTAAATCCATCATATCATCCCTTTCTTGTCTCGGTAAATTCCTATCCAAGAATCTCGGTTGCATGTGACTTCATCTTTTGATGCAACAAAGTTTTGTTCTCGCAGAGAGGATTGGGATGAAACTAATTCTAATGAGAGGGAAAAGACATCGGCTGAAACTAAAAATTGCAGGGAAGGAATTATGCCGGCATCAAACGCTTAAGAGGAGGGACACAAACGTTTCCATGAGCAAATAAATTAAATGGAGTCTACGGTTCCTTCAAAGGATCCTTCAGTACCACTTCTAAAAGTTGATGCTGGGATATGGTAAATGTTCTCAATTTACCTACTGTAGTAGACGCCTTTTTCATCTCGCAAAGGAATTCTTTTTAAAAGGAAACTTCGAAATTATAAGATGGATATCACGGTAGCTAGAGTGGAAACATCAAAGTCTCTCATCGATTTTATAAGTTTGTTAAATTTACTTTTTAGGGAAGAAGTAATTACCTAAAAACGATGTCAAGAAAATCAAACTGAAGATAGTTTAATGAAAATTGATATAAAAAATCATGAATGATTGAAGGATATTTCAACGATGAGTTACTTCTTAAGGAAACGTAAGGGTATCTAATTTCAAATATTAGATTTGAATCACGCATGAGAGAATTCCAAAGCCGTAGGTCACGACCAAGAAATATTTCCTCAATTAATTGTTTTCCCTGTATACAGTTATATAAGAGATCTTAATGCCATTACTTAAGATTGAAAAGGAGCTTAGCAAGCGATGCATATGGAGATGTAGAAATATAAATTGTGTAAATATTTTATTTAAATTTAGATTCAATGTAATGTACGAGGTCTCACATGTAATAGCGATTATCTAATGTGAATTGTTTTTATTTTTCAATGAGTAGATATTATGTGATAAAGTTGCCACCAAACATGTGTCAAACCGCAGCCGAACTTTGTAAATGAATATAGGTTCCGTTACACACAATTTACCACTGTACAAAAGATGAATAGTAAGTTAGTAAATATATATGTTTTTCCATAGAAAATTAAGTCATAGTCACTAATGGCTCCAATAACAGTCATATGAAAAACTATATTACCTCATTTTTATGAGATAATCGCAAAATGTCAAGAGCATGTGGTTGCTTACGTAAGTTCTACAGCAAGGGAAGCATTTCTCAAGAAAATAATTTCCTTGAATACGCTTCTGATTTTACAGTTCAAGGTATATTAATTGATTTAAGATTAAAAGCTTCATTATCGCCAAAGTTGACTCTAATTACAAAAAGCTTTCAGTTAATCAAATTCCAGGAAGGAAATCCGGTATATTCGAAAAATTAGAAACTTTAAGTTTTTTATTTGGATTACTTGAATACCAGCTCAGGAACTACTCAAAGGTCGCTGAAGTTTTTATTAAGCTTAAAGTTGGCTCTCCTCACTAATCAATCTCGTCAATATTATATTCTATATTTATAACCGAACGGTCAAAGTAATAGGATTAATCTATTTTTCTCAAATAAATAATGAAATCGACGAACTTTCACTTACGTCTTCCTTTTTTGCGTCTTTTCTTTGTTCGCCTTTTCCTTGTTCCTTCATGAAGTTCTAACCAAAGTCAGGGAACAGCAGTTGATTAAATGAATAAAGTTTTTGAGTATCAAGATATTGATTGGAAAATAAATTATCCCAAAACCGGGATTGATGCAATGTATTTAGAATTGTTTTCGTGAAAACAACTCAATCTGCTAAATTAAGGTTTAAGTAAAATGAGGCATCATATTGAAGCCAAAATTTATTTCGATCATCATTTCAATTCATCTTTAATTCAATATCCGTTATTTATCTGAATAAAATCTATATTTATGTCTATCATTCGAATTGTGTAGCAAAGGGAAGTAGTAGTCATAAAAAGAGAGAATTTGCTTATTAATGGGGCACGAAATGCGTTTCACTTCCTTTATTATCGTTTTGATCATTAAGGGGAACCCTACTCTGGTAGGCACCGTGAACGGTATTGATCTTAATCTTCTGGTAAAAGGCTATGCATATATATCTCTCGGCGGAGATTATAGAGTCATCAAGAGTAATCTCTCGCTTTCATGCCATACTATGTCTAAGAATAATCGCCGAGAGGAGACCTTGTTTTCTTAAATCTAAAAGGAGATAAACAAGTTCACAACGATTCAATCACGCGTGATAGATCCCGTGTCTGCCTTCAAGTTTATTTAATTTCTTTCATTCATTCTTATCTTTCGCTTTCCCATAATTTCTTCATGCGAATAGCAATCTGAAATTTTGAATTAGTACGTGTTTACTCGGGTACTTCCATGTAATTTCGCCATTTCGTTACCAGCCATTTCTCCACCTGGTGCAACCCTACTAAAAAGATTTATATGTAACCCTGTAATAGAAACGTTATTTGTATTCCAAACTGCCTGAACTTACTACCTTTTCATACTGTTAAACCATTCTGCATATTATAATATTTGCAGTAATTTATTGAATCCTTTAAAAGTAATTTTGAGCATTTTTTTATACGCGGTTGTGCTCGGCCGGAATATTACTCAGTACATTCCAAGATATCCTGCAAACCTATTGCCTCCATTCGCAGGTCAGAACTTCTCCTGGATGGAGAGCAAATACATTCTCAGAGAGTTAGTCGAGGGAGGCAGCGAGTGGAAGACAGGCGGCGTATGTGTCGTACATTTGACTTCATTTTCCGGGTATTTGACATGTACCCCTCTCTACTGCTCTTCCCCATCCTTCCTAGGTATGTATGCTATAAGGTCTCTCTCCAAAACACGAGGATAAGAGACAGGATCCTACTCACTCCACACCTTAGCATGCAGGCTAATATTTTGTATAACTTCACGTGTGTTCTCGATTTATGTATGCATGTATATATATGTGAGTAAAAGTTGCTTGCATACTGCAAGCTTAATGTAAGATAGATTAACTAAGGCATTGTACACCTCCTGCAACACTCCACCTGCTATAAACGGACTACCATCCACCAACAACAAAACCTAAACGAATTATTCAAAATACGTCCATACGATTTGTCCTAGCATCGAACCTGAGTCTATTAGGACAAATATCCTTACGTCATACGATAGAAATCCCTATCTTCTATAGATGTAGCGAATTTCAACCTTCTACCTGCCCGGGAAATACCGTTACGATTTTTGAAAATTTGGTAATTCGAATGGTCCTGGGATCGAACTTGGACATTTAGGTCAAAAACCTTTACGGCATACGATAGACAATCGTCCATTCTAACAACACCGTGAATTGCATGTTTCTATCTTAACGAAAAATACCCTAAATGAATTTATGAACTTCAGACAGAAAAACTACCCTAGCATCGAACTGAAGACACGCAGGGTAAAAACCTCTTGGTATACTGTAGAGGTATTTAATCTCTATCGAGGACGTCAATTTGAACGTTCCATCTTACCTACAAATACACGAAATTATTTCTTGAATGTTTTGCACTAAGAATTTACCTAGCATCGAACCTGGGGCAACTAGGGATAAATCTCTTGCGGCAAACGGAAGATAAAATCATTTTCTAACGATTCCGTAAATTTCAACGTTCTATCTTTAATGTAAGTACGTTAAATGAATTTTTGAAAATGCGCTCAATGCATTCTTATGCGAAAATGGTCTTTTTTGGGCCCCCCTAGAATCGAACCCATGATGCGTAGAATAAAAGTCCGCTTTTTTCCTAGATGTCCAAACCCGGGACTTTACGGCAAAGAAATCGGCCCTTGATGTTTGTTCAGAGTACACTTACCTAGGACAACTGGTTACGACAGGAGAAAAAAACAGGATTAATGAAGTGAATCGAAGAATGAAACTAGGATGGAGTGCCTTCGGAAGAAACGCCCATATTCTGAAGTCGAAAATGCCAATGATCTTGAAGAGAAAGGTCTTCAACCAATGCATTTTACCAGTTTTGACATATGGAAGTGAAACATGGGTGTTAAACGCAGCAATAACCCAGCGACTTCAGACTACACAAAGAAGTATGGAACGATGTATGCTTGGAATCACAAGAAGAGAC
>KZ308174.1:2383160-2394105 GCA_000376725.2 Ladona fulva
TATATTCATGTAAAAGTTTATATGTCTATATAATTGTCCTATATGTATGTATGTATTCTTAAGTTTTATTGTATTGGAATTCTGCGCTGTAGTGCAACATTTATTGACTGTTATTTATTGTATACTTATTGTATCTATACTGTCCACGGGAGGTTTTTGGAGGGGTTTTCCTCCCGTCCTTGGGCGAATGCCGGGCAGATGTCATTATTATTTTGTCCCCCTTGATCATTGCCTCCTGGTCCAACGACCAACTTGCAATGATTTATTAAATAAATAAATAAATGAATATTTCATTTTAATAAGATTTTGAGGCTCCCGGATAGCCAAGTGTGCAACTCGTTCAACTTTAGTTAAATGGGTCCCTGGTTTAATTCCCGGTGGAAACCTGCGTATATAAGAATAATACTACCATTAATATTTGACGATAGAAGAGTTGATAAATTAGTATAGTTTAAATTAATGTCATCTGTTTCTTTGATATAATAACTATCAAGCATCTATCCAGTATACTCATTGTGTTAGTGAATAACCGTATAACATCGTAAAATAGGATTACTAAACTTCTTGATTATATTAGTATTGATAGCTGTTAAGCATAAGAAAGCAGTTAACAACGAACCCATAGAAGTATATAACCTTTTATCACATTATTTAATCGCTACCTTCACCATATATTAGAATATTTTGAAAGGCTCCGAGCGTTTATATTTTAACTCACTATTAACATAGAAAGATACTATAATTTAAATCAATTGGTAACTATTAATATTCAAATGCTCATGTATCTTTGAATTGATACTTCTATGGTAAAAGATCATTTGATAAAAGAAGTAAACAGCCTAGGGGAAACTTTTTAATTAGTCGTCAAATGCAGTTAAACGTTGATTTTGCAATCGATTCCTTCTTAAATGACTTAGCAAAACTAGAAAGCAGAGGTTAAGATAGAAGTCAGTATAGATGAAATATGCCAGATATATCTACAATTGGAAGGGAATAACTGATTTCATGCTTCATTACGCTCTGTGCAAGAAATATTAAGTTCTGGTTGATGGAGAAATCCTCACAGCGATCCAAGTATAGAAGTTACTGTCAGAGGAGCTAGTGCTAGAAATTTTAACATTCAGTACTTCCTGTCAAATTACATAGAGCATACATGCTATGTAATTTTTAGCTTAGGAAGGAAAGAAAGAGATTTGAGTCAGTCATTTCCCTGTGTGTATTACCTGGTGATAGGATGAAAGTAGCACTTGATGGTAATATGATATTTATATTTCCCATTAAGTCATGTTATAGTTTACTTGACCACACCTTAAAATATAATAAGGTACTTACTCTATATCTGTACGAAATTAAATTTACTTTTCCTTTTGTGACTCAACTTTTTGTAGCATGAGACAACAGAGTAATTTGCAGCAGTTCAAACTTTAATTAATTAAAATTAATTGTAATTACCTTTCTTAGGGACCATTAGCTACCAGAAAGAGAAAGGGAGAAGCACTTGTGGAGGGTTTTGTAGACGTTGAGGAGAAGATATTGAGGCTGGAGGAGAAGAAGATGGAGTTATAGGAGAAGGTTGCAGCCGTACGTAGGACGAGGAAAAGAGTCGAAAAGAAATGGCGACTGCCCTACAGTCTTTAGGGATATCATTAACCAAAAGTGTTGATGGCTAAAACAAATTTTAAAATACAACAAAACCTTTAATTCCTTTCAATTTTCCACATATTGTTAATTTTGTATCTTTAGAATTTATCACAATAATGTTGTTAATCAACAGAATCTTAATTTTAGCAATTATCAAATGTAGGTTATGTTATACGAATATATATATATAACTTATCGTTTGTACTTTAAAGTACTTAGATATATGTGTTTCCCAAGGGGTAAACAGCATTTTTATTGAAAATCTCTCTTTAATGCAAAGATATTCCCAAGAGGCATATGAGAACCAGGATCACAAGCTATTCCTGTGAAGAAAAGGAAGAGTAATATGAAGTTTTTAATTTCGATACTTGTGCGCAGCAGTTATGTTATAGCATGTAATAAAATCAATTTATTTCTATATAAAATGCAGTTCCACTATTCTTCTACTGCAATGTAAGGATGTGGGACTCGAAAATACAGGGCCATATTATGTAGCACGACGCGTGCATTAACCAAAATACCTATAAATAATTATACATTTAATTTACATATAACATCTTTAACATGATGTATTTACATAGCTATGTAATTTACCTGCAAGCTCAGGAAAATAACGCAATTTCCCATCTTTCTTTAAAAAAACTAGACCAGGGTCTCCACACCCCAAAGTATCTTTCCGCACAACTTATGGCACGAGAGCGATAGACATTGTATCCTTTTTTCGGGCTATTAGGAGGAGGATTACTAATTGGTATCATTAGCCAAAGACGAGTAGGATACTCAATCTCCTACGAGAGCGTCATACGTTTATGGAATTAAACAATTACTATAGAGACATTTTGATGTCTTTATGGGCATCATCATTTCTTCCGCCGTACCGAAAAATCTGTAATAAGATTTTCAAATCATAGCTACTAACCAATTATATCAACATTTGGAATGTCATCATCATGCTAGTCTTATTCTCTGAATAATTCTCTTACCAAAAGTTTGTTCCATTCTCATGCAGAAAAAAATATCTATGATATAGGTGGGTTAAAAATACGATTTGAACACTTTTATTATGAAGTATTTTCCTATTAGCAAAGATATGGTCCTGTTCACGTTCAGGAGGAACAATCCGTTTATGTGCCCCATCCACCAAAATCTCCGGGAAATCCCGATTTTTCCATGAACCTTAAAATATAAATAAATTCTTGTTTCTTATGCTATTTTAACTGAAAGGCTGGACATTTTATCCAACTGTTCAGAAGATGGGTGATAAATGCCTCGCCCATAAAAGTTAAGGTTTTGTAAACTTCAGTTTGCAACATTACATGCACATAATTTTTTTCAACTCTCCTCTGATAGCTACAGCTTGCAGAAAAGTTTAAGGCACACAAAATAAGAAATATTGCGGAATAACTGAAGTAATCCTATGAAATAATCAATATTATTGAATATCGTAAATAGTAATAGCACCGTCATGAATTCTTTGAATAAGAAAAAGGTCACAAACATCTTTAAATGGGTAACAATTCCTATACAGCGTATATGCTATCTTACCGGAGGAGTTAATGTATCTGTCAAATATAGTATAGTTTCTTTCGGCAGTGTAGACCTTCGATAAAATTTATCTGCCGAAACCTCATAAGGATTTACAATATCATGCGTCATGGCAATGGGTGCATATTACAATATCTTATCATGCGTCAACGGGTGAGAATATCACCCCTCTTCATTTCTTTCGCAAAGAAATAAACAGCAACTAAACGCTCCACGATGTCTGATTACTTCTCCTTGTCGACGGACTCTCCCGTTTTCGCTTACCGAATTGCGATCGACGACATTATCGACACGTGGGGTCAAGAACATCGATGTCGAGTGACAACTTAATTTACGAAATTACCATGGTGGATTTCCATCAACAAATACCCAAAGATGGCAAACTTGTCGGCCGTTATCGACAAGTGACAATTTAAAATATTGCCCCCCTTACTTTTTAAATTCCACGTTGATAATGAAGAATAAATTCAGAAGAAAAGCCAGCGAGGAAAAAAAAAGTTCACTCGGAAATCCGACCTTCCGAGGCTGATACAAATAACCCATCAACTAACAATGGCTCTATTGATCGTTATTTCAGAGCAGCCTGATATCCCTTTTGAACGCAATGGATGTATTTATCTGCGGAAACACCTTTTCGCACATTTTTTTATCCCAATGGAATTAAAAGAAAGAGTAGATTCAGTCCCGAGGTCCCTATTACGTTTCGTTAATCTCGATCGCGATAAAACGTAACGGGAAAAGGAGAATCGTGTGCTTGGTATAAAGTAGAGGTCGTTAAAAGCTGGTTTTCCTTTCCCCACCGCAAACTCATCGTCCTGCTGAGGAGAGGGAAAAAACTTCACATTTCTCATCAAGGGCGTTCATAAAAGGAAGTGATAGTCGGCGGGCAGTGAGATAGTAAAAGATTCCTCAATTTCGCAATCCTCTCATCCGTGAAAACAGCACCTCCCGTATACTTTCTCTCTCAATCTACCATTTTTGTAACATTTTTCATCTGTTTTCTACTACCGCTCCAAACCCTCTCCAGCCTCGCCATTTATATGAAAACCTTTGTCGTTATTGCGCCTTTTTAATTATATCCCACGGCTGTGATGTTTCAAATACAGAAAGCGGTTGGACCGAAGTTATTACATTTCTTTCTAGTTTTTTTTATCCGTAGACACTTTCCTTTGTGTTATGCTACATAACACCCTTCTCCATAAAACCTTCAGTACTTTAAAGTTAAGTAAGTTTGATTAAACAATACCTCCAACTTCAGGTCCATATTTCCTCTGATTCTTAAAATTGCAGTGTTCTTCTAAATTGAATGCCTATGATATTGAAAAGTAAAAGTTATATAATCAGAGGCAATTTGAATGAAAGGAAAAGTATACTGTTGAAAGTAACCCAATTACTTTCAACAAACTTATTTCAAACGCTATTCTTTGTCATATATACAATATCATTATTGATTTGTTAGAGTATATTATGTTCTTATAAGTTTATACATCACTATCTTAGTATATTATATCATGTTATTGTATTATATCATTTTATTGTNCTCAGTAAGTGGGAAACATCGTTGATAGCTGCAGGATGCACGATAAAATTTACCACATGTCAGCCTCTTAATTTTTACGAGTAAAATGAACGTCTTATATAACTCAAGCTATGTACTATGCAGGTCAAGGAGAGGTGAGATTTATAAGCAGTAATGAATACGCGATCGTATCTTTTGCAAGCACTCTCATCCGTAGTGATTGGGTTGTTTTGAATCGAGAGATGTAGCTTTGGAAGGATTTAATGGATAAAAATACGAAGTGGAGTGGGTGAGGGAAAAATAGAATGTCAGCTTAGAAAGGTGGAATAAAGGCATAGATGGATAGAAAATAATTATATTGGAAAACAAGCATCACTCAGCTATTTTAAGTCTCATGCTCGCTAAAATCGCTTTTCAAATCGATAACTTCTTATTTCATCTCTTGGAGTAACCATTAAAAGTGCTGTTATTCAGAGTTTTCCATTTTTAATCTCCCGAAATACGTATTTTAAATTTCCTTTAGAAGTAACAAAAATCAGAGCTATCCTACCGTCTTTAATCCTTCTTTAAATGTCAGATTTTGTAAATGAAAGGATGTTTTTATGAACGAAATCTATTTAATGAGTTACTTTTAAAGAAAACGATGTCAATTAAAGACGAAAACAAATTTGTAATCTGCTGAGACTGCCGTTATTTCCGTTTGTTGAACATAAATTCTTCGAGCAAGCGGTAGATCTTGTTCTGCTTCAAAGAACTGGATACAGTGCTTTTTTCTTTGATAGTTTCTATAAATTTATGGGTCACATAATATTCGTTTTCATTGACAGTTGAAGAGAAAAACATTTTATGAAGGTAATATTTTTAGACCTGGTCATTTATAGAGTTCATATAAATCCCAGGAAATTCTTTTTGCACAATGTTATTAAAATATCATGCGTAGTACTAGATCAAGATCTATGGTGTAATTTTTATTTTTCATTCACCCCATGCTACACGCCGAAATATGGCTCGTAGGGTATTTATCTTGCCAAATTGTCAATCAATCCTATTTACCTCCTGGTACAACATTCTTCTTCGGTATTTGATTACACATGAGTAAGTTATCCGTCTTTGGAAAGGTAGTTTGTAGTTTTAAGAAATCGCTATTTGCCTTTTTATTTTAGTTTTATTTGTTTAATAGTAAAACGTTGCAATTTGGTCGGTGTACCAGTTGGCAACAGTTAAGGAGAACGTAAGAAACATAACAATGAGATCTGTCCAGCATTTGCCCAAAGACCGGAGGAAAACCACTTCTAAAAAACTCCCGTTTTAACCTTGTCCATACGGATAGCGTATGGATATAGCTGTCTTTCAGATTCTATAAAGCTTTCCTGGGTTTTGGGAAGTTATAGTTTATTTAATCCATCGTATTCTTACCATCAATTGCTAAGTCTCTGTGATAATACCAATAATATTGTTCTTACCAACTATATGCATTTACATTTAAAACCCGCAAGCCGCCAATGGTGCGTGGCAGGGGATGTAAAAACACCGATGACCTTTTCACATTATTATTTGCTTCTCTAATACTATGAGACGTTACCAGAAGTAACAATCCGTAGTAGCATTCACTTACCGAAATCGCTTCTTAGTTTTCTCTCGGAGGTCACGGATGTTGATAACCGTCACCGATACCGGCCATATACCGATGAGACTGCTGGTACCTGAGGTGGTTGGACGCTATATAGATCTATAAATACATTTTGTTGAATGACATTTAGTGTGGAGGTACAAGTCTGGAGTTCAATGAGCTTTTTACCTTCATTTAAAATATCTTATAAATCCCCAAAATAAAGGCTAACAGAAGTAATGTTTTCGAATTAATTCTTGCGTTACTAACGTAAATTCAATTTAAGGCATTAATAAATCCTATATTTGACTTAATTTGTCACACCCAACTTATTTTATTTACCTATCAAAGTTTAATTGGTTTATCATTTACTTACTTCAATGACTTATACTCTTATAGGTATTTTATACTTGTTATTTGGACAATTTTATTTCAATTACATCATCACTTTACTCTCCTGGTTTAAATTTAGTTGATAATAGTCTTATGATACCTATTTTCAACTAATTTTATCTCCCATCCCTCAACGGCAGTTACCTCCTTCACCCTTTTAGATTCCTACGCAACATCCTATTTCACGCTACTTGTATCGCACTTCCCAGCCCATCTATTCTCTCCTTTTCTTCTCAGCCCCTTCAAAACTCCAATCTTCTTTATATTCCGTCAAACACTCTCCACTTTCCTCTCCACTGAAACTCCCTGCAGCCCTTTGCAACCGATTATTCGGCGCAGGGCCACTTCGCCAGCTCCTAAACATCTTTCCCGCGTAATCATTCCGTTCGTAATGGAGCACTTACATTCCCCGTCCCCCGCAAGTTCCGCCAATTCCCTCATTGAAATCCTCCCTTACAGATTTCTCACTCTAATATTTGATTTCCCTTTTTTCTCATCATTTCCTTTCTTTCCTCGTCATTGTAATTTCGGTTATCTTTGGTTTTTCTAACAATTTTCTTAGCTCATTTTCGTCAATCAGTCACAAAACAGAGGAAATTGGGTTGTTATGGTTTCATGTCGCCTTCTGCTGCGATTCGTTCTCCCTCCTGCAGCGAGAGAGAGAAACACTTTCTCCCGTATCGAGTAGAAGTTTCATCAATTTTTTCATCCTCCGTGAGGAGAAAATTTGGTGGGCTTTATTAATCTGAGAGGGATTTTGAATTCTATTTTCAAGACATTGAACGACATCTTTCGCAATATATAAAACGCAGATGTTTTAAGAGAAAAAAGTATTTTCTATTAAATCGGAATAAAAATAGCTTCACCAGAAGTATGAATTGACCGCAGGAGAGAAATCTTTCAAAGATCCAATATCAACGAAAAATTAATACTTAATGATCGTTATTAGGTTATTTAACTCATATCATTTTTATTAGTATAAAGTGCAGCTTGAGATTACCAGAACGATATTAGGCGATGAATGAAATATATTCCCTTTAAATTATCATACAGTGATATAACACCGGAAGAGAATGTTACTGTATAATAGTCTCATTATCGTATCATGTATCAAAACTGTTACGTCTGTTATTTCTTTAATTGTTATTTATCATTTGCATGACTTATACAAACTTATGAAATTCCACGGTTCTAGAGTTTGAGATATATTGAAAACGGCACCCGGAATTTTGGTCCGCGGAGATTTGGGCCGCTACGATTTGGTCCGCTACGATTTGGTCCCACGACAATTTGGTCCCGCTACGATTTGGTCCGCGACGATTTGGTCCGCGGCGGCTGGGTGCTACGATGATTTAGTAACGACACGCGATAAATTTTTTGTTGGGCAAGGCTGAGATTTCTCAAAATTAATTGTTATTTTTGTTTCTGGATAGAATTCAATAGTTTTGTTAGTATTTAACCTTTTGTTAAACAATAATTAGAAGTATGCCTTACTGGAATCGGAGCGTGCAATAGGGGAGGAAAACAGTTATCCGGACGTAAAAATATGACAAAAGTATTGTTTATGTATAAATTAAAGGATACGCAAGGAATACGCATCCCGAGATAAATGAGTGTTGTTTCAGAGATAAATAACGAAGAGAGGAAATCGGCATAGATGATTAATTTGAATGGTACTTAGGAAGAGAGACTGCAAATAACCATAGAAATTTACAATAACAAATTTATGTTGCTAAAAGGATATTGTTCATATCGAAATCATTGGGAGAAGAGGAGGGTAGACAATTTCAGGACGCTGACGTTTGCTATAAATCTCCTGGCAGTTACATAAAGATTACTCAAATGGACAAACGGAAATGGTTATTTGTAAGGCGGAGGAGGTGGGGGAGGGAGGAGTATGCTACATATGTGTGTGAATAGGTAGGTAATGGGTATCAAACCACTCGTACCGTTGTACAGATTACGAATAAACAATGCGTAACGCAATAAATATATGTATAATGGAGTTGGTTGGAGGAAGTTTGGGTTTCATTACCCGCATCGCCCTTTCTTATCTGGACTTTCTGAGAAATAAACAGTAACAAATTTATGAGGCTAAAAGGCAATCGTTCATATCAAATTCCTTGGAAGGAATCTTAACTATATTTCTTCAATGAAAAGGGGAAACAGATTTTAATGTATTTATTCTGTCAAGACATGACTAAGAGCAATTGGTTAGATTGAAACAGGAAGATAATTCCAATTACGTCCATTTTAATAATTATTATAAATGAAAATTTCCTTTCAACGGAAAATATACCAACTTAATACTATAAAAATTCTTGTTGGTGGTCACTGAGATCATTACAAGCGATCAGAAAAATAGACGGATTGCTGCATTACAGTAGCTCGAGGCGTTTTCGTGCGCGCCGAGATCTGCGCTAATTCCTGAATATAAATTCGTATTTTAACGTTATCAATAAACTTAGAGGGTTTTAATTTAAACAGGAAATAGGTTATGTATTTTTTCAGAAACTTTCTTGCTTAAAGTTTTTTCCTATGGTAATATAACAAAAAGTAGCTGGCGACTACATTTCTCAATGCGTTTTGCCGAAAACTCTTGACATTCCCATAGAATTCCCCAAGAAATTCCTCTCCGAAATCTTTTCGAGGAAGAATAATAACATTTGTGGGAAGTAGATGAAATGTAAAAGATTTTGATACCAAGAAAGACCGTGTTACACGGAAGGTCAGCACCAAATACTTCGGTTCAAAGTCAACCGCAACTCATTCTCGATTTTTTTTTCAAAGTATCACTTTTTTCATTTTCCTGCGATTTTATTATATCATTTGACCTGGATTAAATCTAAATTACTTTTACAATTCGATGAAAATTATCAAATCAGTTTGGCCAACTTTATTTTCCTACGTAAAAGTTGCAAGAGCGCGGGCTGCTTCCCCGTAGAAACGCACGGGTTTGTGAGATTTACATTGTCTTCATAACGTTGGACGGGCAATATTAATGTATANATAGATTATAAGCTTTTACGCCGATTAACAACAATATAACCCAAATTGAATTGAAATTATTGAAAATTATAGAAGTAGGAACGAACACTTATAGAAAATATGTTTTATATGCTGCTGTTTTCGTCTACAATTAGACAGCATCAGGCTGATGTTGTGTACATGTAGACGGAACATGTCGCAAATAAAATATATTTTCTGGGGAAATTACCAAGAGCTCGTTTTTACTTCTTTAGTATGGCGCCGTTCCACAAAATAGATCTTGAACATATTAGACTCATATATTAAAAATGTAGTCGATGGAAATTCTCAATCTCAGTACTGTAAAGTAAAATATAATCCTCATTAGGACATGATGATAGATAATATCTCACGACTTTTGCGAATTGCTTAGCATGGATTTGGAAAATTTAACAGGAAAACCTCACCTTCTCTTCGCTGACGGTTTATGGTCGTTGTTCACGAGATGTCGAATGTAAGGAACATAAAAAATTCAGTGAAAGGTGTTTTGCTGTGATAAATGGGGCATTTAGAAATTACAATTGGTGCCGAGTTCAGCATTGGAACGAATCCATTTTTGACATTATATTCTGTATTTCTCGAATTCATCGATCTCGGCGAAATGAAACTTCAGTGTAAAAGCCTGCAGGGAGTATGTAAATTATATTAAAACGTATGCGATAAATTACCACGGTAAAAGTAAGATATTCCAATGTGGGCTCCATCCAGCGAACTTGGCGCAGTAGACGTAGTGGGGAAAATATCGTAGTAAGGCCGTATGTGAAACCAGAAGTCATTGGAACTGTTTTTGTGCACTGTACCGGTAATGTATAAAATATTTTCGTCAGAAAACCACATAAATCGATTTGTAAACCAAATAAGTGCATGTATTCGATCAATTTGGATCTAATTATCTATTACACTGAGAAAAGATAATTGTCTTATTTTGTTGAAGGAGAAAGCGAAAATAAGGCAGCAAAGAACACCGGAACAGACTGCAATAGGTTTAAAGTTGGTAGGTTCCCCATCTCTAGCTTAGTCATTTGAAAAGGAAGCAACTTTAGCATTTTCATCCTAAATATCTGTTGGAGCACAGTTCAGGTTGGAAAAGAAATTGATTCTCATGTTATAACTCACGAGTAATCACATCACACATTAAGGTGATATATTCGGTTATTCGCAAGCAGTCCAACCTCATTAACACAAAATCTTATTGATATATACATATATAT
>KZ308174.1:2400517-2415871 GCA_000376725.2 Ladona fulva
ATAAAATCATAGAGAAATAAATTTCAATTTTAAATCGAATTAATTAGTGGGTAAAATCCAAATTATTATTTAATACTGTGAGTTGCCACGAATTCCCGGTCTTATGTCTTACATGACTAGGAATTCTTCAAAAGGAAAGTACTCTCACTACACAGTTTCAATATGCAGTACTATCCACTGTTACGTAGAATAGCCCTCTCCAACCAATTATTATGATAATCTAAAAATTTTTGACATTTCTTCTTATGTTTTTCACAAGTTTAAAATTCTTGATGAATGAATTTCTTTTCCTGTCAGTAAATTTAAGCCTTTGTGATGAAGGTCTTTGAAATAGGTCGGTCATAAAGAAATCCTGGTTCAATGCATCCACTAATCGCGTCTCAATTGGTAGCTCCCAATTTATTTTGTGATTAAATTACCTTCGATTTTACGAATTCAAAATAAATATTAATTAAATTAATTACATATCGTTCCGAGGTACATGTATATTTATGTATAGGAATTAATGTGTAAAGACGCACATATACATACATGATACATTCATATACGTGCATGCATCTACTTACTGTGCAGGTCAGAGATCAGAGCCTGTGATCTTTTCCCGTCTTCAGTGGTGCGTTTTTGGTCAATACTTCTAGTTGATTCTCACACAGAAATAATTATATTTACTAATCTCATCTATTTGTTCTACAGAAATAAAATGGAGATATTTAACTTCTATGTCAAACATTTTGATTATATCTACACTAATACACACCAAAGTGTGGCTTAATGATTTGATATGCGGGATAATGGTTTCTGATGTGGCTAAATGGTACAAAAATGAAGTCTTATGATGGAAAAGTGTTTCCCATCTATGGTATATGATTTTTCCTAAGCAGATTATTATCTATTTTGAATAAATATCAAGTAAGAGGGATTATTAAACAATGTCCAAACCATAAATATACTTGGGTCACATTTTATTTATCCCATATCTATTAAATCAAAATAGAGTTCCTCGGCGCTTAACCAATTCTGATATGGATGAAGTACGTGAAATGGTCTATCGCGAGCGGTGTAAATTTCACAATTCCTTGGTGTTGATGAATTGATCTTTTAATCTCGGGCCTGGTTGCTCTCGCGGGCAAGAAAATTCGGCATATCTTCGCCAAATATTCCGAACTACCCGCTCGTCAAACTCCTCTTCCAAATTCGAAACATCGCTCAATTTTCCACGTCGAAAACGTTTCACTGAAAGCTGACGTAGTAGGCGTCGAGAAAAGGTGAATTTGATATATGTCGCATGCTCCCGGGAACGTATTCCCTTCCCTTTCTCCGATGCCGCTCCGTTGTTTCCCAGCGTATTTCTGACCTTGTCACACATATACAAACATACCAATGTGGAAAAAAGAGATCATCAGAGGGAACAAACCGTAGAAACCATATCGTCTCTTTCTCATGTGACTCGCTTCCCATCCGCCTTCTCACTCAGTCTAACGTTGCCTATCCATAATAAGTCAAGGGAACAGAAGTGGGGCACGTGGCTGTATAATGGCATCCTTTGTAACAAAGATTTCGCGAAGGAAATAGGCTGTCACTGAGGGCTTTTTTATTACAGTTTTCTCCAAAGCTTTAGACTGCTTCCTTGACGTATCAAATAGCAACAATAATCCCTTTCATATCTTTCAATTAATCGAGTAATTGTGGATCCTGATGAAGGCAGACGGCGTCGTTTCACTGAAAGAGACAAAAGGTGATTATTTAACAACCATTGATCAGTCTGTACCAAAATAGCGACGGGAAAACTCGCATTATAATTTACATTAACCGCTCAGCAGAATAAAAATGTAATCAGAAACGAAGCGAGAGCTGTTAAAAGAAGTAAATACGCTGCTCGAATATGGAATGCAACACTAGAGGAGATGTTGTATTAAGGCTGGTTATGTATAATTTATGCGAAGTATTTACTCAATCGTTGCACCGCTTGCGAGAAATGTTGTTTCCCATTGCTCGTGAACTTCACTTCTATAAGGAAAATTGAAAATTATGCATATTTTCTAAAATAAAGTCGAAATAAATTTTAAGTATATTTTTAACAAAATACTCTTCATTCCGACAAATAATCCATACCGTAATAATACTGAGCGAATAATTAAAGTTATATATTGTGGAAATGAATTTTGTATGTGCAGTTTCAGAAAGTCTATCATTCAAAAGTAGGAGTAAAATTGCATTTCCAGGAATGAGAGCAAAGTATCTTAATCGTTTCATTGGAGATTTTGGTCACTTTCAGAAAAGTGACAGAGATGTTGGAATAGCTCAAATAAAATATTACGCGGACGAAACAAACTTACGATAGTCCATAATTAATGCCTCAATCTGCAAGAATAAGAAGTAAGTATATATTGTGAGCAAAATAATTTATTTAATTAAAAACCTTTTAATCTTTAAACCTGTTAATCACCAAGTTTTCTAGAACGGTAGTCCTGAAAAATAAACGGCGATGTTTCTTCTGCAAATAAAATATAGTTCATATTTTACACTTTCGTTTTCATAACTCTAAGATCTAAGGAAACTCTCGCGACATTTCTGACTATTGGAAATAAATACAGGTTTATGTAAATTTAAAGCATCCCGCTATATGCAAGGGTACGTTCATAAAAATTCTAACCCTTAAATTATTAGCTGATGCCAATCTATATATGGGTATTGTTAGGTAGCGTAAAATATTAAGTAATGCAACCACCATGGCCTTCAAAAATACGTATGGTCTTGTTTTAATAAATTTGGCTACAAACATACTCATAGTTCTAATTTTTAGGTATTCTCATGTCCAAATGAATTTAAATCAGTAACTTCAGAGGAATTGAAATGCAATAGTTTTACAATAATTTAATTAAATAATATTTTGCATAAAATTCATATCAAGCTTGATCGAGGGGAAGANTTTTAATCTTTAAACCTGTTAATCACCAAGTTTTCTAGAACGGTAGTCCTGAAAAATAAACGGCGATGTTTCTTCTGCAAATAAAATCCACTCTTGTCTCCTTGTTTCAATATTGAAGCAGTGGAGTCCTCTGGACCTAGAATGACCCTTGGAACCGCACCTTTCACCTTAACTCTTTCCCTCCATCAAGTGTGAAATTAGAGGCACATGCTTATTTGCTCCCTCGAAGGATGCACTAAGTTGAGATGATGACAAACAGGTTCTCTCTTCGGTCCGCAGTGTCCACGATCCCTCTCTCAAGGTTAAACATCTCCTAGGGCGAAGCCAAAGGAAAGTAGGAGTTTATCACAATGCTGGGTAGGTACGCTTGATAAATATTTAAGCGTCAGGGATTTCATACGTGAATCAGAGAGACCATTTCGGCACTCAAATAACTTTATTTTTTTCCCGAAGGAAACCACATAATGAAATCATCCAAATAGAATTCAGGACGAGCAATACCTTCTGGAACGAGATCGAATACATATCTGGAAGAGTAAACTTTCTTACTGACTGCATAATTAACGGTTTCTCGTTTTAGGGTGGTTTCGTATAATTCTTGTACTGAATGACGATCAAAGTCATTTAAAGGAAATTAAAAATTTAAATCGCCAAAATTTGATATTGTGTTTTGGATAAAAATTAACAAAGACAGTTTTCCACACGGAAATTCATAGTAAAAAAATGTAATAATAGATTTATAAAATCACAATGTACGCATTATAATAGTGGTTTTATGCCATTTTTTGTGATTTTGATATTTTCCCTAGTCGATTCCTTTGAACTTTCCAAATATAATGGGACTCTATCAACCTATAATTTCCCACCATCCTGAAATTACTCGGACTTCTGAAGTGTCGACCAGTTGTTAATGTCGTCTGGACAAAACTTCGATCCTGTATTTCTTTTTCTTAATTCTTGGAATTGATTTGCAGTCTCTGTCATTGAAATATTTCTGATGACCATTTTTCAGAAAATTTTGGAAAGACCAAATTGATTAAACCCAGGAATTCAAATTTCAATATATTCCCAAAATCCACTGCTTCGGCCTCAGATTTGTGGGAGCTCTTCATGATGAATGCGAGATAAAAACTTTTTCACGTTACCAAAGAATTTTAATCTTCCACGACCTAGGTTTATACGCATCGCATCACCATTCACCTGATGATGTCGCCATGCGTTTGCACCTTAGGTTTTGGAAGATTAAAATTCTGTGGCAACGTGAAAAAGTGTTTTTATTTCTCTTGCGTACGTTTCTTCTACTCAAGTCTCTATTTCATTGTTTGGTGAAACATATGGTACCATAAAATTCAACGTAATGCGTCATGCTAAAATTAAAGTGCCATAATATTTTTCAAAACAGGATTTGGATTTACTGATTGTTTCAAGGTTGAAATTAGCAATCTATTTTGACAAATCCCGATGTATAATATCGAATGTTCTGTAGCTTACAACCTATAGCAAGTAAACTTCTGGATGTGGAAAATTTGAAAATTGAGAACTAGTTTAATCGTGTAAATGAGTCTACATGGTATTTCTAGTCTCACTAGAGTTTAACAAATAAGCAATTAACTAAACCTTTTAAGAAGTCTAATCTGGTTTGTTGTCTATTGAGTAATAGCTGAAAATATATAAAATGGATTTCCTTTAAAACAATGCGATGTTTATACATGCGAACTATTTTCAGTGTTAGACCGAGACAAACATTTCTGGTATACATTGGGATTCACCACAGCATGCCAACATACTCCGATTTCTATTTATATAACTTACAGAGTAGAACACTCTCGTTCATTACTAATATCGAAACTTAGTCCAGCGAGACCTCTTCTCGATTCAGATGGGCCACGCCATTTCGATGAAAATTGAAGCTCGTAAATTTCCGTTCCGCGCATTTTTTAAACAATTTCGCCCCACGAAGAAGCGGCGCTATTCGCAGTAACTCACTTAACGGAAATCATTTTTAAGTTGAGCGACACCTTCAATATCATATAGGTCTCGGAATCCATCAGCTGCAGGCTCCGTCAGCTTGATTAATGTTCTCGGCTATTTGCGGGGACGGTCAACTATTTGCGCATGGAAACCCAGTCGATTAAATTGACTAATACTCCTCACTTTTTCTTTCGAACGTGCGAAGCTTCGCCGGATATATTTCCCGCGCCGGAGTATGAGAGACGAAAGATGGCCCCGTGTGATTGGCGTTTGGGCGAACGAGAGATGGCACGGTCACAGACACACACAGGGAAGCTTCCCGCCGTCCCTCTCCTGCGCGAGATGCTCTGACGAAGGTACCGCCGCGTCAATGCTAACATTGATGCATGCCTCTGCAATTAAGGCTCCCGGACTTCCAATTACGGCGGAAACTGTGTCAGCGAGCGGAATTTTGCGCTGAGGGCACGGTAGAGGGAGGAGGATGGGGACACGACGAGGATGAGGTGTATATGGATTTGATAGAATGGAGGAAGAAATGGAAGTTGGAAGGAGGGGGATTTTTGGGAGAGAGTTTCGCTGTGTAGGGATTATTAGGAGGGAATTGAGGGTGGGCGGGCGGTGGTGGGGGGGATCCTTGGGGATCCCAAAGGGGAAGGGTGGGGCGTCCGGAAAGGTTCGAGGAAAATGCTATGAATGTGCGAAAGGGCGATCTCCCGCCGGAGAGAAGGAAAGCCGTGCGAAAAAGAGGTTAGAAAATAGGGCGATGGGATGAGCAGCTGCTGTTACAGGATAAAATGAAGGCCACAGGAGGTACGAAGGGAGGGAGCGATTGGGTCTGGCCAAAGACGAGGGTGGGAGTCGATTTAGGAAGGTTGGAATTCGGAATGTTTGTCACTTGCCTCTTTGCTCCCGATTTTTCAGAGGGGAGGGTTAAAGCAATTTTTTCGGATGGATACAAAGGTTTCTGAAGTGATTGGTAAACAACATGTTATTATCTCGATAAAAGGTAGTATGTAGGTAAATAATCAATTTTGTGGATGATTCCAGACGGCTGTGATCAAAACCTAACTGTTTTTATTTAATCCGATGTAAGGAAATAAATTCTCCTAAAGACCGTTAGAAACGGACGTATATTTGACAAGAATCTTATGGTCGGCTTTTGACCTCATCAAGTCCTCCTCCAGGGGGATATCAGATAATAATTGTGAAAATGAATCTTTCATGCGAACGCTTCCTATCAATGATAGAACGGTACCAGAATGATTGGTACTATAAAATATTACTACGAGATCCTTGGCGTGATGATTAGCTAAGTCCGAGCCTTATGATGCTAGATCCTTAACGAAAACGGTCGCATTAAAAACTTTTGGAAAAATCACCAACATTTTCTTTCTCTTCTGTGATGGCTTTCCACGAAGTAATGCCTAAACAAGTTGATTTTATGCTTCCTATCACTTTATAATTTTCTAAATTGAGTTATATTAAAGATAATATTTTCGGAACAAAAATATCCATCTAAATTAGCTACCACATGAGTTATTCCATAAAGTAGGAATAAAAAAATGACTGATTGCCAAACAAAATATATTATAGGAAAAAGAACTGAATCTAGGGAATATTTATGATCATTTAAATACTGTCTTTTCTCATGTGTAAGTCGCACCTTGATTTTGGGACTCAAAACTCTGGTTTGGTAGACGGCTTTCAACCTTGATTTCGTTCGCCGCGTCCATTTTATAAGACGCACCTCGTTTTTAGAACCGAAATTTTTAAGGAAATAATGCGTCTTATAAATTGGGTAATTCGGTAAAAAATAATTATATTTGATGCGGCTAGGAAGACTGTTAAAGACCCTGAATCCTTCATTTCGATCAGGAATAGTAGTTATATCTTTAATGGGCTTCTACAACTTAGGTAATTTCGCATAAAAGGGCTCCCACTGGGAATAGAATCAAGAACCGCTTCCACTCAAAAGGCAAACGCGCTGCCCCATTGGCTATCCAGGGTCACTCGATAAGGAATAATGAGTTAAGTGCCGCTGCAAACAAACAGAGGAAATGTGCATCAACTGGGACTAAATTGCCCTTTTAACTTTAGGTATAATTGTATCATGATGAGTAGTACTCTAAGCGCGTGTCGCATTAAGATAATCTTATTGAAATTTATTGACGTATTAAGATACTGACGGAAAAAAGAGCTCGTTTAAAAGAGCTAGATCAGGTAATTTTATCCTATCCTCTAGTTCACTTTCGCCGCTCTTCCAGTTCTTGATAAAATCCGAATTTCAGCGATGTTGTCGCGTACCTTACCTTGATATGTTAACATTTCCTCGGAGGAGGACTCGGCCTCTGGGAAACGGGGAAGGAGGGCGGTTCCTTTCGTAGACCGAGGCACCTCCGCAGGAGGGGGGACTGTGGGAGGGCGGAGAGGAAGGAATGGTAGGAGGTTTTTCAGATGATAGGAAGAGGGTCATGTAACTGCAGGGGACCGGGTGATGAGGTTCCCCCCGGGGGCCAAGAAAATTGCGCCCAAAGACGGTGGTGAAGAAGGGGGGATTGGGGCAAGAGAAGAAGGTTAGAGGATAGGAAGAGGTTCTGGGGGCGATATTAGCCAGCTCTCGTCCTCTTTATTTTTCCTCGGTCGACCTTCTCCTCGAGTAGCTCAATGTCAGCCCACTTCTTTCTGAAACTTTTCCTTCTTTTCCTCCAGGTTTGTCTTTATTAAAAAATAGGCCCGCTTCGAAATCTTTTAATCTCCTTATCTATTATACTCTCCCCGTTGCCATCCTAATCGACGCGATTCCCTATGGAGGGTAAACAGTTTCGTATTCGTTTTTTTTCCGCTAGATCCTGTTATATTCCCCGATGTTTTCAATTTAGTTACTTGGTATCGACATCCATATATTCATTTTCCGTTCCTACGAATTTCCCTTTATCTCGGTTTTATTGCGTCTCGGAGAAGGTGACAGCGCCTGGAGCCACGCTTTTTCATTATTTTGCCCGAATATCAGATTGCATATGCCGTATTTTTCTTATCTCTCCCACATATTTTTTCTTCGTTTTCTAATTTTGAAAGTTTATCCATTTTCCTCTATGACCCGCACTGCAGTTTTATCGCAGAAATCTCTCAGACTCACGGTAAACATTAGGTATTCAATATAATCGCTAAATCGATGAGAGCTCGACGGACTAAAGATGATGCTCGGAAGTATTTTAATATCCCTCGGACGGCTATTAATAGTAATTTTGAGAGTTAATAACATTGCAATTAATGAATTGTGATGTTTCAATCGAGTTAATATGATTATTACTTGAATAATTATCGAATGTTTTGAATTCCCAATTCATAACGTGAAACTTTTATTTGCACTCCAACGGTGGGTAAAAGTGGCTCTCATTTTCAGTTGTTTAGAAACAGTTGAATAGGTCAGAGATTTGTTTTCTGAATCTTATTATAATAATTAAGAAACTAATATGATGATAATTAGTTACATTTAAAAAAGAGCTTGTGAGTTGGAAATGTCGTTCACAGTTTACCAATCATAACATGAAAGAATTTCGGTGAATATTTTAATACATTTTATGTTAATTTCCAAGATTCTCCGAAGGTCTTTGTTAAATGTCAATTTATTAATGATGGATTTTTTGCTAATATTTTGAAACTACTATCATACATTTTCTTTCTGTTAATTATATTTTTTTACAACTTTATACTTTGCCTGCACTCAAGATACAGATAGTAGGCACGAGTAATAATATTTATTAAATTCCATTACATCGAAATTGTGTACTATATACAAGGAAATTATGGTGTGATACGCGCCCAGCCCTGATATATCTACCTATTTAGAACATACGATATCAAAATACCTGGTATAAATTAATAGCCATATTGAAACCTTTAATAAAAACGGTATTTGCGTTAAATAAGGCTCAAGAGATGCAAAATATTTACTTCAATAGAAAAATAATGAAATATTGCTATTTGGCGATTTGACTACATTTTCTGTTTTCACTCGCAATGTATTCATGGGATCTGCTTCTTCATGTTTGAGAATTCATTTAATTTTAATTAAAAGAAGTTTGATTATTAAGAATTTTAATTCATAAAGATCAATTAATCCGTATTTAAATTGCTGGAATATATTTACTCTTTAATCCATTCGCTTTAGAAATGAATACGGACGCTAAACTCTTTCAAATTTAGAATTTTTTTGTCACGAAATAGTTAATGTAATTCTTAAAGATCTTTGGTTAAGTTACCAATTAACTGCAAATATAGACATCGATTTTCCTTAAAAAATTAATTTTTGTAGGTCTTTGAATTTTAAAGACGAGGTCCTCTTAAGGAGTCAATTTTTTAACTGATTAAATGTGGGAACTGATTTTAAAAGTAAAGCCAACCAAAATCACAAAAATATACACGCACGCAAACTAGGGATTTTCTACCTACAAGTAATGTTTAAAAGCTTCCTTAGATGTAAACTTGGAGTAAAAAAAAAACTTTTCTAACATCCTTTCAAATTCAGTATTCGGTTTGATAAAGTCTAAGAAATTGAGTTTAAGATATTTGGTTGTAGAATTCTCATAAAAAGTATAACGTAACACAAGGCACGTTGCAACTAGCCGTAATAAGTTATTGGTCATCAGATGCATAATTTTCAGAAGAACGATTTTGGAAAAGCATATTTTTTTTTACTTCTCCTTATATTGATTCGATAATGTTTCTTACATGCGAAATAAAAATACTTAAAATTCTGAGAGTAGAGTAGCGCCGTACTAATTGTCATGCAAACTCTATTCACTGAAAATTTCTTTTTAAATGCTAAATTATTAAATATTAAACCCAAGTATACTCTTTCTTAATGGAATAAAATCAGCGAACTATGTAAGTAAGATACTAATCGTAATTTTTGTTGAAGATAATCAAGCCTTAAATCTGATTGTGTGTGAAAACACAATATTCCAAAGCAAAAACTATTCCATCCTATAAATCCCCTGCCACACACCGAAAGGCGGTTTGCAGCGTAAATATGTAGATGAATTCTAGCTATACCATATTTTGAGAGTCCGTACAATTATATTCATATAAAGGAAAATGTCTGTCCGTCCTTCTCCCTCTCTACCTCAGAAACGGCTTGATGTAAAGATGTGAAATGTATGTACGATGTTGAACGCTGATTATGGATTCTTATTTTAGTCGTGAAATATTGACACAGTCAACTTTGATCAGATACAAGGAAAATTAGTAAAAGTTTTCAGTAATAAACATTCCCTTGGTGATCAAGTTGATTACTGAATTCCAGCTCATGCGTTATCCTAAAAAAATACACGGGGTTAATCTGTTCGTAGAGAGTAAATGGTAGGAATGAAAGACGTTTTGTAAATATTAGGCAACTTTCTGAGATTCCAGCATATGCACAGTACAATATGCAAGTCGCAGGGGCTAAAATACGGCCATGTTGGAGTATTTCTTAATCAACCCGACTTACTAAGAAATATGTATACGTTGGTTTGCCTCGATCATAACGGCGAAAAAATATTATGACGGAAAAAGGTAATGTGTCTGGGAGGAGAATGAAATATCAACGCCAACGAGCTTTTAAAGCTGCGAGTTTCTGTAATTCCCACGAACAGCATAATGTTGATTATTGACAATTAATATTTTTGAGCGGAAAGTTTGAGATGAGTTCACAAAGCAATTAGACTTGCATTATACGTTTCCTATGAAGTCAAAAAAACGTTGTAACTTTTTCTCCGAACACCACTCTTCATATTCTCAAAATCTTTTTGTGTTTGCATTTCCTCTTCATTTTTAGGCCGATAAGTTAAAATCAGGTAAATACTAAGCGTAAAAAATTTAAATCATCGCCAAGATTCTACCCATTTTTGAGTTGCTTGGTGGAAAACAACGATGTACCAGGATCAAAACCCAAAACAACTAGTTTTAAATGTAAAATGTAATTTGTTTTAACTTTACAGTTGGTTTAAGGACTTTGTCTTCTTAAGCTCAAACTATATAAAATATGTCTAAGATTTTGCCGGCGAATGTTATAATATAGAATTGGTGAAAACATTATTTTGTATCCCATTGCGTTTTATTCATATTTCGGAGAATACGCTTGGTATTAAAAATGCTCATAAAAGCAGGATTCAGGAAAGAGATTCATTAATTCATAAGGTTGTGTATCACATTACATTTTCTATTATAAATCCGTAGATGTCACGAGAACATTCCTTTAGCCTAGCTAGAAATCTTTAGGGAAATGGGTCTTTACTTTAGATTAAGGCTAAAGCTAGGAATACTGACTAAGAACAAAAATCCTTGACTAGGTCCTTCTTTGTACTTGGTACTACAACGTTAAATGGAAACCTCAGCCTTTTTCCGCATACTACTCCCTCGCTGAGAAAAGAGTGCTGCAGGATAATCGAACTGTGCCTTGAGAAATATTCGAAAATGAAGACGAACATAAAAATACTTAATAAACCCATGTTTTTCAGCGAAGATGACGATTTTCAGCGAATATGACGATTTTCAGCGTAAACCGCATTATAAGGGGGAATAAAGGTTACAAATTCAAGCGAAAAAGGTTTTTCTGTTTTTTGCTTTCTATTGAACTTTTGAAGATGGGATATTGTGAGTTTGCGATTTCCGTGTAAGGTACCCATTCTTCTTTTCATTTTTTTGATTAACTGTCAACGCATCTGCTAAAGAGATCTTCTTGCTTTGTTACTTTATTCTGGCCCTTTCAGTCGAAAATGAATCAATATTCTTACCAGATACACAATTAGGGATAAATATCAAGTCGTAAACAATAGTGATCATGGGCCGTCCCAGAGCAAGATCTCTCCAACACTACGCTCAATAGCCCTCCAAAATCCGTATTTCCATTGTGGTTTATTTGATATGTTCACAACTTTGGCTTACAACAGTAAAAACAACGCCAAGCGTTTTATCTAATATCCAGCATCCAAAGAAACTGTTGGAAATGATCTTCTCTATATCAGAGCAAGGATTCTAAAACTGGGATAAAGAATGGAATACTTCGCAATATTTTTATGGGTGTTACTGAAGTTTCCGATTAAAATAATCATAAAATACTGTGCGATTATCTACCAAATTCTCTTGCATTTGTTTTAAAAATAGGACTCATGTTTTCTTGAGTTTAGCATAGAGAGTAAACGAAATTGTGCATTGGAAGAAGTAATACATGACACGTTTACGTATATTATACTGAATGAAATTCAACGATAATAACATTTGCTATCATGTAGGGAAAGGTTTAACATAGCTAGGAGAAAATGTAAAAGTAAAACAGTAAAATATTGCCTTAGAGATTATACCAATTTCTCAAAGATATCGGACACCTTTATTTACCTTTATCCACCTTTCTTTAGACACTTAATTATTAGTCGATTAAACTTTTTAAAATTATTATTTTAGAATAGCATTCTAAATTGTCTTAGAGACAGAATTAAATTTTGACCAATCAAATCCAAATAAGAGCCAAATCCCATCTTAAAACGTTTGATTAGACATCTATCAGTAGCAAAGGAACTGGAATTGTATTATAATTCGACTATAAGGTCTCAATTTTGTCAGAAATAGAGATATGTTTAAATTTATTATAAAAGGTTTTTNCTTTTTGATATGTCCATAAAGCGGTGGTATCCAACATTTTATCTCTATAAGGTTGTGTTAGCTCCTCGAAAAACTTTGCAAATGTAGACTAATTTAATTCGTTTTATTTTTAATATCTACTCATTGGCGTTCTTTAGTCGTTGTTCGGTTTATATGGTATTTAGAGTGAGTATAAAATTCCAATTTGTAGGATATATTCCAAGGAAAAGTTTTTCTTTTGCTTTCCATTTATCAAGTTTTAAAGAGGTATTTCTACGAAACCTTTGAGTTACACTGGGCTGTTCAAAATAAATTATCGTACCGTATTTTCTGCAACCTCGCTTGAAGTTTCTCTTTTATAGACATTTATAAACTAGTGATGAAAACGGTAATCATTAGAGTGAATTTAATCAGTATTTCGATGTTATTTTTAAGAGGAAAACGTATCTTATGGTAAAACAGTGTTAGTTAGAAATTGTCATTTGTAGTGAACCCTTATCCGTGAAAATTGGAAGTCGTCAATGATGTTGAAGAAAAGAAAGAAAATATAGTAAGTTTTTGCCTTTCTTTTATTCAGCGACCGGTTCCGCCAAAGGATTTAGCATCGTCATGGTAGGAATGAAAGACGTTTTGTAAATATTAGGCAACTTTCTGAGATTCCAGCATATGCACAGTACAATATGCAAGTCGCAGGGGCTAAAATANAACTTTTGTAAATTTGGTCATTCGAATGGTCCTGGGATCGAACCTGGGCCTTTAGGGCAAAAAGCTTTACGGCATACGATAGACAACCATCTATTTTAACCTCACCGTGAATTTCATGTTTCTATCTTAAGGGAAGATACCCTAAATGAATTCATGAACTTCAGACAGAAAAACTGCCCTAGCATCGAACTAAGGATATTCAGGGTAAAAAGCTTAAGGTACACTATAGAAGTGTTTGATCTATATCGATGACGTGAATTTCAACGTTCTATCTTGCCTATAAATACCCTGAATGATTTTTTGAAACTTTTGCACTAAGAACCTAGCATCGAACCTGGGGCCTTTAGGTAAAAAGCTCTTGCGGGATACGGAAGATAAAATTATTTTCTAACGATTCCGAAAATTTCTACGTTCTATCTTCACGCTAAGTAAGCTAAATGAATATTTTTTAATGCGCTCAATGCATTCTAATGGGAAAGTGGCCGTTTTTGGGGCCCCCTAGAATCGAACCCATGATGCGTAGAATGGAAGTCCGCTTTTTTCCTAGATGTCCAAACCCGGGACTTTACGGGAAAATATCGGCGGGTCCGTGAGGCACTTCAGTAGGGTGAAAATAGCGACTTTGGCGCAATCGGCCTTTTCTACCCCTAANAGTTGCAAAGAGAAGAGAGAATGACTTAGAGGCATTATTCTGTGATTAATGTGTGAGATGGGCGAAAAAAAAAGTTTTTTAAAAGTGAAAACAAGAGGAAAAATTATAAGAGATCGAGTGGAGGAACAATTGGTGTGTTTTTGCTCAATGAAATAAAATGAGCAATAAGAAGATTGTGTATTGATTAAGAGGTGATTGATTAATAAAGAAAATCAGAAATGAAATATGACGAAATAAAAAATTTGTTATTCTTCCTGAATTCATATATTATTTAAGATATAAAATTACTTACTATTTTAATATTGATAAAATAAAAGTTCCGTAAATGTATTTTCATTTTCATAACGAAAATCAAGACTAATTGAACTTAATTCGAAAATGAGATAAAAAAATGATTGAATGAAAAAAGAATCTAATTTAGCCAACTTCGTAACGTATTTGGAATACGTATGGAAGATTTTTGAACTATTGAAGATGGGATATTGTGAGTTTGCGATTTCCGTGTAAGGTACCCATTCTTCTTTTCATTTTTTCGATTAACTGTCAACACATCTGCTAAAGAGATCTTCTTGCTTTGTTACTTTATTCAATGAATTTTTTTGTGAATCAATATTCTTACCAGATACACAATTAGGGATAAATATCAAGTCGTAAACAGTAGTGATCATGGGCCGTCCCAGAGCAAGATCTCTCCAACACTACGCTCAATAGCCCTCCAAAATCCGTATTTCCATTGTGGTTTATTTGATATGTTCACAACTTTGGCTTACAACAGTAAAAACAACGCCAAGCGTTTTATCTAATATCCAGCATCNAATGCATTCTACCAGTTTTGACATATGGAAGTGAAACATGGGTGTTAAACGCAGCAATAACCCAGCGACTTCAGACTACACAAAAAGTATGGAACGATGTATGCTTGGAATCACAAGAAGGGACAGGAAACGCAACACCTGGGTTAGGAAGATAACAGGAGTGGCAGACATCATATACAAGGTAAGATCACTGAAATGGATGTGGGCAGGCCATGTTGCAAGGAGAAACGACAACCGATGGACATCAGCAGTGCTGTACTGGATACCAAGAGTCGTGAAGAGACCAAGAAGAAGACCAAGGGACCGATGGAATAGAGACGACATTCAGAATTTAGGGGTAACATGGCAACGAGAGGCTCAGAATAAAGAGAATTGGAAAGCGCTTGGAGAGGCCTACATCCGACATCGGATTGAAAATGGCTGATGATGATGATATAGATATATATGCACCTCCTGCAACCTCCTGTGTTGCAGGAGGTGTACAATGCATTAATTAATCTATCTTACATCAAGATTGCAGTATGCAAGCTGCTTTTACTCGTATATATACATACATATACATACATATCATCATCATCATCATCATCATCATCAGCCATTTTCAATCCGACGTCGGATGTAGGCCTCTCCAAGCGCTTTCCAATTCTCTCTATTCTGAGCTT
>KZ308174.1:2416899-2448628 GCA_000376725.2 Ladona fulva
TTTCTCTTTTATTATGAAATAATTTTCTAATGTAATATGAAAAGTTTCATGTTATTTAATTTGGATTTTTTTGTAGTATCACTATTTTTGATTGTGTCGTTTTCCCAGTGGTTTCATGGTTTATTTACATCCATTCTAAGTAGGTGTTTTCCCGTAACTTGGGCATTTTCTTTATAACACTTGCAAATATACCGCATGCTTTTGCTCTCTCGTTAATCTTCGTAAATATTATGAAAACTTTTACGAGGTAAAGTAGTAGCGGAGCTCACACAGTCCTGCCTTCGCCAATGAAGGGTAAATTTCTCTATCTATCCAATGTATCCTTAAACCTTGTTGATAAGTGTTTTCACTTGATTGATTAATGTCAATAACAATGCTTGTTGTTAAAATTCTCAAACAAATAATGAAACCTAAACGTCTTTTGGATAAGTATGTAGCATAAGCTCGCTACAAGGATAACGAAATTCATGTCATGCTAACTCTTATAGCATGGCCAAGAACAAGAGTTTTAAATCCCCAATGAATATTAGCCCTATGTTTGTTCCCCTAGCTTCCATTCCACGTGTGCCGTTAAGTGGTGAAAGGGACAGGAGAGATATCCTATGGAGCAATCCTCTAAGCGTACGTTCATAGCAGCCTATCAAGTGAATGCACCAGGTACGGCCATTACAGCGAAAGGGTTAAGAATAGATGAAGATTAGGAGTCTCCCTTGTGGTGTATCTAAGATTGCAGTAACCGCCACTAATAGCCCTTCTAACTCATTTCCAGAGCAAATAGGATCCTAAATTCGCGCTTGATGTAAGAAAAGAGTATAGAATTCTTCTAAAACAGTATCTGATCATCCTTAATTTTTATAAAAATTAAAATTGAAATTGAACGTATTTGGCCTCTTCTATTACGTAATTTCAGTCAAAGCTTACATTCAAAATCCAAAATATGCTTATTATTGCTATTTTAAAACCATCGCCATATTAAAACTTCCAATCAAAACCATGGTAATTTTCTATTGATATGTTGAATATCCTCAGTCCATTGTAGGTATGACTACTCGCAGATAATATTACTCTTGATAATATTACACGTTTAATGGGATCACNATCCTTAATTTTTATAAAAATTAAAATTGAAATTGAACGTATTTGTCCTCTTCTATTACGTAATTTCAGTCAAAGCTTACATTCAAAATCCAAAATATGTTTATTATTGCTATTTTAAAACCATCGCCATATTAAAACTTCCAATCAAAACCATGGTAATTTTCTATTGATATGTTGAATATCCTCAGTCCATTGTAGGTATGACTACTCGCAGATAATATTACTCTTGATAATATTACACGTTTAATGGGATCACTGTGACTAAAGTAGTCCGAGATTCTTGCTACATAAAGTAAGTGGTGATTGAGATGTGATGTTGATAAAAAAAATAAATTCTAAGAGAGCGATGTACGAGTATATAATTAATTGTTAATATGATAAGAAAAGCAATTATTAAATCTGTGAAATGATGAAAGAATGAATCGCTGAGAAAAAGTGGTCTTCTGACTTTGATAAGTAGTTGGTGTGATATATTACTGTCCATTACATTTCCCTTACATTTAACTTACTATATAGATCAGGAAAATAAATACTATAAGGATAACACCCCTTACACGTTCACGGCAGTGGCACTCCCCGGTGGGTCCTAGTCGTTTATATAGCTATTCTTACGGCTGTGAAGATTTTTTTATGAAGATGTTAGATTTATAATTCTATGACGCTTCTGAGTCTGATTTTACTCATATTTACTACAATTTTTACGAAAATCGATCATTTTAGGTTACCCAATCTGTGTTACCCATTGTATACATTTCCCTCCAAAGGGATTTACAAGAAAAAGTATCTTACGTCGCAAGTGTCTTTCAATAGATTTCGCCTTTTCCTTATTTGAACAATTTCATTCACTCGAAATTTTACAGAATTAGCTCTATAGCTCTTTCTATGGATCCTTCGCTATGATTTAGATTTTTAGTTAGAGAAAACTTACCGGAATACTCTGTCAGAAAACTGGCCGTACTTAGGAATAATATTTGATATGCAATTAATGAATAATAATTATTACAATTTATTATAAAATAGTTATTTTTATTGATATTTATAATAAATAAATGGATATATTTTTTATTTAGGTTAATTGAATGTGTTTTTATGAATATTCCCTTGCATGTATGTACGAATCATGAGTAAGTTAACATTGCTTTCTAGTTGCTCCTCCCTTACTTCATACGAATTTAGGTTAATTCGGTGGAATTCATCTAAATACATTAACATTTTTATCATTCCTAGAAATAAATGAAAATTTGCAAAAATATCGTGTACACTATCTTGAAATTTAACAAGATGATATTGTAAGATTCTATGAAATTAGGGAAAGTTTATAAAATCAAATTATTCAGTTAAACAGCGAATTAGCGTGCTTAACTGAACATGAAATAATTTCCAACTTACAGGGTAGGAATAACAACAGGCCCAAAAGCTCATTGTGGAAAGGGAGAGATTAAGCATATCTACGTAGTTCAGACTAGCATTTAGAACCAGTTATTTAAATGTCGAAAACTCCACGTCTGCCAGTACGATGAATTTTTAAGACCATTATGTATTTGTAAAATTGCTACAACTGCAATTCAATGTATGTTACTAGAAAATGCATGGAGATCTTCGAAGCTATTGTGGAACGTATAGTCTGAAAAACTATCGTATGTATCGATAATTCTAAGAGCATTCTTCTAAAAGCTTTTCAGATATCGCGAAGGACGGTGCTAATAAGCTCTCAGCAGGGATTGGAGGCAAAACCGCTGAGACCGTTATATGCGCATCTATTTCTCTCTGTCTCTTTTATCTTAGACTCCTTCACATGCGAATAATCGTGCGAAAACTAGGCCATCGTTCTTCGGTGCTGAGATTCTAACTTCACCGTAACATACTCAGCATTTTATGAGCTTACCTCAGCAAATGAATAGATTATTATCACTTTTTCGGTGCCAACAAATATCGGATTATAATCAAGCGGAGTAAGATAATGGTTTATCCATCGAAAGATGGGTAATTGTGGTTATAAATTAGCTGTAAATGGGGCTTATTTCAAACTTCTCATAAATATTTATGAAGGAATGACTGTTAATCTTAAGTGACACCCAGCTCATCCTCGTTCTAATCTCAATAGCATCTAATGCGTAGGGTTTAATAGCTTGTGTTAAACTCCATCGACACTAGCCATTTAAAATTTCATCTTTGTGAGCAGCTGTTTCAAGCTCGTGTGCAGACTCTTCGTCTTTAGAAAGCAATTTTCTCGAATGTAAATTAATAGAAGATTATTATATCCTTTATAAGGTATAATAGTAAATATTTTCTGTTTGAATTAACGTAAACCTATTTTCCCAATTGAGATTTTGTTTCCCATAAAATGATCTCCATGTGTCAAGGAGATCGTTACTAAAGGCATTAATGATCTTTTGTTTTAATGTCTTTCTTGCTAAATTTGGTTACCGCATTTATGCCCATGAAACTCGTACTATTTCCAAAAAGAAATAAACAACATTGCACATGATAAGTGAATGCTAAAGATAAATTTAAATCATGCTAGCATTTATTGACTACATCCTTTCCGCTCATGAAAATGTTTCAGTGAACATTTATCGCTTATTTCTTGGTATTGCCTCTTTTACCCTTACGATAATTCTTCACACAAATTGAATTCGATCAGTAAAGCTGAGTTGAAATCAGAAAACGCTCTAACGGTGGCGAGCAATTTAAAGTACGTTGTCTTTCAATTTCAAACACCGAATAAATGTTGAAAATTGAAAAAGCGGACATTTTAAACAGAAAGCCTGCAGTTTATTTCGCCTAAACATTTTAGCTATTGAATTCATCAAAAATTTTAATGACTCTGCTGAAAGTTCGTTATCGCCGAGTAATTTAATTAGAATTGAACTAGAATTTAAAACAAATGTCATTTATATTATATATATATTCACGTTGGAATTTTATTCTTTCCTCCTTAAGTCTAATACCATTTTTGTTGGTTTCACCTTATTTGGACTTTTAGAAATGTAATTGTTTAGAAGAACCGTATATGTATCTTTCTTCGAAATCTCTGCAAAGTATTTATAACGTCAGCATGGAGAACATAACCAAGGTATTTACGAGAGTTATGAGGTAATTTACGTGGGAGAAATAGGTAGTAAAGTGGCATAAAATTTTAAAATATTAAATTCAGTTCATTTTCACATCATTCAGGGCATTTGTGAAATTCAAATAATTAATATGTGCGTTGTAATCATAAGCGATTTTCTATGATAAATTTGAAAATAATTAATTCCTGAAAGACACGCAAGAACATCAACTGTTTTCTTCACTAAGCCATCAATGTTTTTCGAAACTATTAATTTGATTATCAATCAAGGATATAAATCCATGCGAGTACAAAAGCTCACCGATTGCGGNAAGAACATCAACTGTTTTCTTCACTAAGCCATCAATGTTTTTCGAAACTATTAATTTGATTATCAATCAAGGATATAAATCCATGCGAGTACAAAAGCTCACCGATTGCGGCGGCGGAGTGGTTAGCGTGCTAGCGTAACGACCACAAGCACCCGGGTTCGGCCTATCGTGCTTTTCCGGTCAGGGAAGGGCTGCGATTACTTCTCAATAATCACATTTATTAAAACGAATTTAATTAGGATCGCCCTGTTTCTATTAAAACAATTATTATTATCTATCAACCGTTTTCTAATTGTGATGCTACTTTGAATAAGTGGCACAGTGGTTTTCAAACACCCTTTTTTTTCGTATTACTCTGGAAACCATGAGTTTGAACTTATGCTACCGAGAGCTACACACGGCCTACATACTATTACAAACAAACATGTCTTAAAAATTGAGTTTAGAAATTCATTCCATGTGTAAACCAGCGCCTTGCATGCCGTCTCATAGCTATTTCCTGCCATGTACCACTCGGGGAAACTTTGCAAAATTACCGCAGAGAAGGGAAAACTTCCGGTGGAAGGAGTCATTCATTTATTTTTCTGCGACGATACAAAAACTTCTTCTCCGTCAGAAAGAAATTGAAGAGGAGCCAGAGATATTAGAGAAGTTGCAGCGCAGTTAGAAGGTAAGATGAGATGTACGAGGATACGCTGAAGTTTTCCTTTTCGGGAAGGGCGCAGAAAGAAGAAGATAAAGCGAGACAAGATGGGATGATTAAGCGAGATGGACGCCGTTAAGAGGCGGAATAAACGACCTGCATACGGTGATGTATGTGTCGAGAGGGGAGCCGGCCAGCGAGTTAAGAAATGAAAGAATGTGAAATGAGCCAAGCGCTTATGGTGACTCCATAAAATTTAGCGATGGCGGACGAAGGATGCGGCGATAAATCTTTAATAGAAAACAAAGGGCGTCTTCTACTGAAGCAGTGAAGAAAAGGCAATTCTCCGAACTTCCCCTCTGAAGTAGTGCTTCATGGATTGAAAATATGACCATATTCCGAACAACCCTATCCAGAAAAACGAAATATTGCAGTAAACAAGCTCGTAATGCGCCTCAATCTGAGGCGATAATGTTTAATAAATGTTACTTCTGGAATTCTAAATTAGGTAGAGCGACGGCAGAGGAGTGTTCGGTGCCTTTGAATATAATAAATCAATTTCAAGGTTTTTGCGTAACATGGGAAGAAAATTGTAACTGTATAATGTTAAGGAAGAAAAAGGAACACCGAAGAAAAAAGGAGGGAGAATTGGATGGAAGAAAAAAAAAGGATTGGAAGAAACAGTTGAACTGAGCGAAATTCATATCGGCATATGGATCGTAAAAAGGAAAAGCATCTTATCGAGATCTGTTTTTAACATTTCTTTAATCTTTCATGTTTACTGTATATATTAAATCATATAATTATATCAAAATGTATATTATTTATTGATTTTTAAGGCATCGAATCAAATCAAATTTAAATAGAAAAAGTTCTCTCAGCCGAGAATGTCTGCATCCCTTCCCTATTTTAAACTTCAAATGCGGTATTGCCATAAATTCTGCTGCTTTTACATCTCCTTATACCTCAAATTACTAGAATACAGGCACTTGGTACCTTAACACAGAAATTGCTAATTACCAGGTTTAATAAACTTTTACCTACATTTTTAATTAAAGAATGATGCTGAGAAAGGTAGTTAATCTCCTCTAACTTCCGTACCACGATAAATAAGAAATGAACTGCAATAAGAAACTATGTATTAGCTTCAAGTCCTTCTCTCGCTAATAACCAGCCTCGGTATCTTTCCAAGGTCAGTTAATGTTGTTTTGTTTGGAGTCTAGGTAACAAGTGGGTCAGAAGAGGCGAAAAACCTGGAGAAATAATTTTATCCGCGCTGGAGGTGAGCTTCTTTTCTTTGGACAGGAGATGTAGTTAATTAGACGCTCTCGAGGAATGCGTGAAAGGGGCCAGGTAGTGCGGATTCTTAAAAAACTGCGGAGAAGTAAACTGCGATGGTGTATGAGGAAGGGAGGAAGTCAAAAAGAAAAGTCCTTACTTGTAGAGGCAACCGTCTGCCTCTGCATAACTGAGAATTAACAGCAAGCGTTAGAAGCCAGGAGGATCAGCTTCATTTATGAACTTCTCCCTGGGAACTGCGACAAAATTAGTACTTTCTATGCTGAAGTTGCGGAAACGGTCCATTTTTCTTAATTCTGATTTTCTGTAGCATAGTAATAAAATACATGCGCATTAATTTTCACGTCACAAAATTATTTCTTATCTAATTATTATGCCTCAGAATTGCTGATAAGAGAACAATTTTGTGCCAAAATCTCTCGTAAAGCTTTACAGGAGAGCTTAGAAACAAAAGAGGCTATGTCAATTCAGATTTGTTTTCTTGAAGACCTTGAAAAATCTGGCTGAAGTAAGTTTCCTAAGTAATTAGATCGAGAGCAGCTAGAACTGGTTGTTTTACAGAAATATAATCCCATGTGGCAAAAAAAATCTTTCACCCTCAAGGTTAATCTTATTAATGTTTATTTAAATAGCTCACGCTGAACTTAAAAAACTCGATTAGAAGCTAAGATGCTTAATTCATGAAGCTGAAAAGGTTTTCATTGTAATTAACTGTCCTCTGTTAGGCTTTAAATACGAGCATATAAAATTACCCACATCTGATTTACAATAGTTGCAGGATTCCATTCATTTATAACTGTCAAAACTGTTATAAAACAGCTTGATAATGCCAATAGCCAAGAATGTTAGGCTTAACATTTAATTTAAGTAATAAGTAGTGTATTTCATAACCATTAAACTTCAAGCAATAAATAAAACTGACATTTTTTCTAAAGGAATTCCTCTTTTCTCCATTTTTTGTCAGATTTAATTATTTTCTCTCGATACTCGAATAGTATTATAGTACTCTCTCCCGTATTCGAATGAATTTCAGTATTCAGAGCTGATATTTATCAGAATCCTCTCATGAAGAAGTTCTCAGTAGGAGAGTTTTAGGTATACCTGCGGGGTTATCATTAATCCCTTATTGTTGATGAGAAAGCAATTAAACTTATTCGACTGTGCTTCAAAACTGATTAGATATATTATGCCAGTAGAGGATTCACTAGTCGAATCTGAGTCAACATGACATTTTAAATTAACAGGTATATTATATTTTAAGACAGGAAAAGTCGTGCCCAAAGTGGCTTACGAGCGAATTTGTTCGGCACGCGGAACCCAAAAGACACTATCCTTATTATGTATTTTTTTTTGAAGAAAGAAAGCCCCAGAGTAAAGCTCACTTGTAATGATAATAATTGATTATTTGCGTTCATTACAACATTTCAATCCCTACGTTGACCTAATGAATTGAATAGTGATTTAGCACCACATTTGCAAGTTAATTCTTTAAATTAATCGAATATGGCACTTTTACCCAGAGAGGTTCGCCAATTCTGCTCTATGAAAACCTCAAATATCACTAATTCATCAAACTCACTTCAAACCCCTATCCTAGAATATGATTTTTGAGATATTTCCCACTCCACTCATTTGCAGACTCTTGAAAGAGAGACTTTTTGTTCCTTTAATAATTTAGAAGAAAAATAGGTTTTTAATTCACAAACAAAGTTTACCTGGAAAAGTCAAAGGAGTTATTGAGTACTGTAGATTCTTTTTCCCAAGGTGAAGTTGGGAGTGTAACTGTATGGATTTCTTATGGATGCAGAGGTTACGTGATCCTCGCGAGAGGAAATGGTGTTCGTGACCTGCAGGGTCAAGCTTTTAAGATTTAGTGTTCCCTCGTGAGGTTATCTGTTACTAGCAGGACATAGCCGTTCCTTATCAAAAACTAAACCCTTTTCATGAAGGACTGAACTACTACTTTCAGCCCATTCTCTTCATCTGTTTGATTCAATATTCCGATCTATCCATTCGTATTATCTTCTTGTTCCTTGCCCTCGGAAACTTTCTAAAGATGAATTAGAATCCGTTGATATGCCGTAAAGATTTCTAAATAATGGCATCAAGTACTTATTTGTAGCTAATTAATTTATGGGAGGCTTTTCCTGACAAAACTCAACGAATGACTTATGTATTAATTTAATTATTTCAACAATCACACTCCAGGTTTCACGTCATATCGAATGTATAACCATTCGATAAATAATTGATACTATACTCAAAACATTTCTATGATTTTATGCGACGCTAATAAACTATTCATGTCATTTTAACCAAAAATATTATAGCAGGAAAGGATTCATCAATCATCTCAAAATTCATTAACATTCTCCACCTTCTTTAGTATTATTAAATTGTTTTGGGCATCTTTGTGGATAGGTCAAAAGCCAGGTGGCAAGATCATTAAAAGTTAAAATACAACAAAGCTGAGCATTCAATTTGTTTCATACAAATATACAGAAATATCATTACAAATCTCCTTCGCAGCACTCAAAAGTATCTTTATACCAATTCGTGCATCAATTTCGTTATATCTCCAAATCCCGTTCTAATGCACACATCTCAATGCAGCAACATCCTTTTCTAGGGCAGTTACGATATCATCAAGGTTTACCAGACATACTGCTACAATGCAGTAATATAAGGAACTGTCGAGTGATTCATACGGTCATCATATTGCTAGATATTTACTGTAGCATAATTGTTTAACCGGATTCAAACTTGCTCAAAATTATTTTCTTCCCGAAATCCATGCGTAAAATTAGAACAACTGAGCAGTAGTCGCCACATCCATCTAGTAAGTGGTTTATGTTTTCAGGTAGGCGGTCAGATGATATAAAGAGTTAAAAGAGAAAGGACTTAAGATATTTAATAAGAAATGTGAAAAATATTCGAATAGCTACAATACGTAAATTATTTGTGTCGATAAACATTATTGTTATCATGCTTCTACTAAGATTATTTCCTGCCAAAATAAGTTATTGTGACCGTATGAAAATCTTATGTTAACAAGAGGGCAGCAGAGGGTGGTAGTTGAAAAAGAAGGTTAAATTTGATCATTCATTCATTCATTCATTCATTAAATGGTCACCATTGATCAATATCAATCAATTTGAACACGAAATAACAGGAATGTAAGCGATGATACTTATCCTTTGATCATTTATCATGATATTATGACGGTAATGGAGAAAAGTATGAAGTATAGTTAAATTTATTCTAAGTAATGAATTTTATAAGCTGTCCTGGAGTATATCGTGAACGAAGAGTTTTCGGGAAGAAAAGACCCGGCTGGCAACTTGAGAACACTTCATTAAATAAATTCTTATCTTAACGCCGATTTCAAAATAACTCTTAAACGATTTTTCCAAACACAAATCTCCAAACGTGTACAAAAAACGCTTGTTTCATTATTCATTTACCTCTTTAGAGTTAAGTTAATTTTTTAATGTTTGTTTACCCTGCGTCACAATTAAATTGTATTTATTTGATGCAAAAGTGATGGAACTCTATGACAATGTTAATAAATAAAATGTCTATGTAAATGCATCGTTTACAATTATTGATATGCTATTATCTTTAAGAGGCGCTTTCAAGTGAATTAAATAGTCAAAAAGACGCAATCATTCGTTATACTCACAGAAAAAACTACCAACAAATGGAGAAGTGAGACATAGGTACGTACTATTAATAAAAGCCTGGATACATCCAAAGGAAAAGTGAATGGTTGAAAGCGAAGTTTTCAAAGTCTTCAATGGAAAAGTCTCGAGAAAGAGTTAATAGCGAACGTGCATGTTAAATGTGGGAAGTCCGTTCCATCTGAATGCCTCATAGTCACACTTTTACGTCATCTTCTCCCCTTATCAAAAGCACATTAACCTTTGCCATCAGACACGATCGCAACCAATTAGTGATGTAACCTTCGGAGATCCAATGATTGCCAAAAGTAGGAGTGGCATCACCGGTCTCAGATTGGATGATGATGAAGAGGGAGTTCCTGATTACCAGAAAGGCCGAAATTTTGCGTAATCCTCGCAAAACTCCATCTACCTATCAAGTTTTCGCTTCCATCTAACTTCAGGTATTTTCCATTAAGACGATATCTAGAGATTCCAAGAGGAAGATGAAACCATTTTCGGATAAATTTGGAATATATCAGACTGCCAATTTCTGGAATTTCTTCCTGGTGGGATAATTTTGGTTTCATTGATCCTTCCTTCCCGAGAAATGTGTGATTCCAGCTTTCATAGGAATCTAATGTCATCTAGAAACGCTAACTTCTCACGATCACTTACCCACAAGTTTTCGGCGATAGTAATGAAAATATTTCGGTGATTATTTTCGTTCAGTTGCAAAATCGATTTCTTTAAACTATAATAGTAATGTGTGGAATAAAATCTAAGATAATTCAATATAATTTGGTTCACAAACACTCAAGTCAGACTCTTTTAAGTAGTACACGTAACTTATGAACTACTTTAATGGATTAAAAGAAATTCAAGATACATGCGGACCTCACCATAAAACTACCTTTGCATGGCACACAACTAATAGACTTCTTACCTTAAGAGGTTCTTTCCCGGTAAATCTGCAAACACTAGAAAAAATAATTACATTAGATTCCCTATAAAATAAAATATGCAATTTTTGCATCGCGTATCTTCAAGTTGCTTCACTGTAAAACAGTTAATAGTGTAAAACTCAACGTTGAAGATGGCCTGAGTTATGAATTTCTACAGGTGTAGTATTTTTGACCAAACAATATATATTGAAGTCTATCTTAATGCATGTATATAACCAAGTATATAAATATGTTATCCGTCACAGGGCATATTTCTTCAGTAAGCCTACAAACTGTCTTCAACATTTCGCGAAGAGTAATTGAGTTATGCCAATAATGATTTTACCTACCAAATTTAAAGAAAATGGAAACTTAGAAATATGTATTCTGTAATACGGAAAACGGGTTGCAGTTTTTTCGTTGAGTTTCAACTAGGGATGTTACGGAGGTGATTTTATCGGAGGCGGAGTCGGATTCGGAGGTTTCACTCGGACCTCCGTCGGAGTCGGAGGTATATCGGAGTCGGAGACGGAGGTGACATAATTACATTAGGAAACTATAAAAATTGCTTAAAACAACCTTTATTTGCAAAATGAGAAAAAGAACATTTTGAATTCTTGCAAAAGTTAATGAAACTGAAAAAAACTAGCGAATGTTTGCATCTGTAGGACAAATTAACAAACTAATACTCAAACTTTATAGTTGATAAATTATATCTTATAAACAGTAATTTGGATGCTTTTTCGCCATCCCGTCTATCTCTTAAATGGTTGTAAATCAAACCAGCTCCACTGAACAGCTGTTCGCTAGGAACGATCCCTGATGGAGCCGATAAAAACTGACGTACGATTGGCTTGAATACCTTGAACTTATTATTTCCTTTCCACCACATCAATGGATCTTCTCTCCATTTGAGACGTTTCTCTTTGTTGAAAACATTTAAGAGAGGCCTCCAAATTTTAAATTTGCCACCTACAGCAGACTAAGTTCCATTGAAGTTCTCCTCTTCATCACCGTTCATTAGAATATTAGCTAGATGAGATTGGACGCTGACCGACCTATTTTGATGGTTCCGAGACTGAGAACTAGTGGTTGGCTCACCTTCGTTTGTATCTAATTCAATTTTAAATCTTTTATTTAATGGAGAATCAAAATCCTCAAGTTCAGTTGATTCAAACTTATCTAGCCAATTCATCAACTGAGATTCCACCTGCTCCTTCGCAGCTTCGTTAAATAACTTCAGTTTATAACGCAGGTCTAAGTATAAATAAATTGTTTGTGTGTAGCTCACCAAATCTTGAATTTAGGTCTTCAATTAAATTTGCAATCATCTTTTTCATATAACCAGTAACATTGGGTTCAGTAGTTTCGATTTGAATTTGGAGGTTCTGTTTGAGCACGTGAATCAATGGAATTACAGAGGAAATACTGGCTTTTCTGTCACGCACACTCCTATTGACTTCTTCAAGTGGTCGCAACACTGCCACCAGTTAATCGAGGCGTAACCATTCTTCTGTCGAAAGTTGCGGAGTACTGTGCTTGCTAGCATATAAGCATATGGATTCTTTGACCGTAATCAGACGTTCTATCATGTAAAACGTGCTGTTCCATCTAATAATATATAAAACAGAAGGTTAGAATAGAGAGCTAACAATTTAGTAATATAAAAAGCGAATAACAAGATGATAATTTTTAGTGGATAAATAGGATACCTTGTGCTGCAATCCTGTACTATACCTAGAGGATGCTGGTTAAGTTGGTCTTCTTGAATTTTTTGCAAAGCAGACTTTGCAATGAGAGAGTGGCAAAAATGTGTTGCTATCTTCTTGCATTTAGCTATTAAGGCTGCGGTGTCTTCGTGTCTGCTCAAAGCACTTCGGACACAGAGCTGTTGTTGATGTAGAGTGCAACTCACATCGAGAATGGCAGCTAGCTGCATTGCTCGCACCATATTTGGCCCACCATCACGAATAAAGCAGTGAATTTTGTTGTCTTCTGTCTCCCACTCATGTAGCATCTCCTTAATTTCTTCACAGATTAGGTCTCCAATGTGACGTTCATTGAGTGGTTGAAATTTTAATACAATTTTGATACGTTAGAAGTCAACCGTTATTCCATTTGCTGTCAAACTTATTAATGAAACATTAGCACTTGGCTCAGACCAAATATCCGTGGTAAATTACCATTTCTCGAAGGTATTTATCAATGCCGAATTTCATTTACTTCGAAGTTTTAACTCCGGTTTGATAGTATCGGAACCGGAGTCGGATCCGGAGCTGAATTTGAACCGGAGTTTCCGACCTTTCGGATTCGGAGTCGAAGCTCCGTTACATCCCTAGTTTCAACATCAAGATAAGTGTTGGTTCTAAAATTACTTATTTTACATAAAAATACCCAAATAAACTTATATGAAATTATTTTGATGCACCATCTCTTAGCTAGTATTTCGGAATATGCTAACGTACTGCAATTTGTTTACCCCCAAGGATTTTTACGAAGACCAAACACTTCGACTGAAAATGGGTACCTCTGCTGAATGCAAGCAGATCCCCCCTCGGTATTCCTCATTTTATATTACACGGATATGTATCTTATATGATGATCATGAATAACACGTTATCGCCTTCTCCTGGATGGGGAAGTCGTTCTGTGAAGCGTATTATTTCTAGTGGGACAGACGTTACAGTGATGGTTTCTTTCCAGCCGAGCATCGCACCTGACACCGAAGTATTATCAGGAGAGAACGAGAAAAGAATGGATTCGATAAATTTCGTCTTCGAGAAAATGTTTCCCGTCGAATATCGAAGAACTCTCGCCTCTGAATCGCGGCAAAAATGGGAAACTCGAGACAAAGTAACTGCGCTTCTTAAATTTGTTTCTTTTTTGCCCGTTTTTAGTCCGACAATCATTTTCTCGATTCCATTCCTAATCTCTTTTCCGATTTCCAGCCATTTCGACTCCGCTCTATCTCTCTCCCTTCCTCCACCCGAGACACCTTCATCTTCCTCATACCCTCTTCATTCCCTCGATCATCTCTCCGTCTTGCAGTTCCTCCGGTCCATTTCCCGTGTGTTTGAGTGTCCTGGTGGAGGGGAAGGACCTCTCCCCCTTCCAATAACCTCTTCTCCTTAACCCCTTCAACCCTTCCCCGCAAACTACCCTTTCTCCTCCGTCCCTCTCGCAATGATTCACGGCGTAAAATTTGCTCCTGATGACCGCATCTCTCACTCCATACTGCCGTTAGTGGAAAGGGTTCGGAACACCGATTTCCTACTGGGACCGGGAGAGAGGCGAGGGAACGGGCGGGTGGAAGAAGTGGTAAAATGGATAAGTTCTCTAAAAGAAAGCCATGGATGTCTTATGAAATGAGATTGGGGATATGGAGCGCGGATTGGATTTGAAAGATAATGTATGTTAGGAGGGGTGAGGGAAAGCTTCAGAAGTTGAAATTTTAACGGAGGAGGAGGTCGAGAGGGGGAAACTGGGGAGACTTGAAGAATTACTTCGCGGGGATTATTGCGAAAGAGACGTTTGGAGAAGATGGCGGAAACGTGGGAAATTGGAATGGAAGATATATTTCGCTTTGTTCTTAAGGATATGTGGAACGGATAGGAGAGGACCGAGGGAAGACAAAAGTAGATCGTGGAGAAGTAAAGATAGTGTAACGTGATGTGGAGGAGCGGATTGGATTTTCTGTTCCGCCCTCGCGGAGACATTCGTGTTGATTAAACTGGAAATTGGATGTAAAAAAGCGGATAGTGAAATAAGGCCGTCTCTCGGACGTTTAGCAATCTGGTATATAAGATAGAGTCCGCTCAATGGAACAGCTACGCGAGATATTTCCGCGAGTTTATAGGACCCCGTGCAGATTTTAAAGGAGAAGAGCGAAAGTGAGTGGTAAAGATATTAGTTTGAATGGAAAAGAATATGTGCCAGAAAATGCAGGTACATCAGATGGAAAAATGAGGGCGGCAACAATGTACGAATAAATGGAAGTTGAGAAGACATGGATTTGACTGCCACGTTATTATGGACAGCTTGAGAGTGTCATTTCTTTCCAAAGTAGCAACGCAAAGGAATAAAATTTTCAGAGACTCGACTATTAGCTTTGCTTGCCATTCATGTACTCCTTGCAGAAGGCTTTGGAGAAAAATGGGGAAACGGAATGGAAATTTGAATGCGAATATATTAGATATCCAAGAATAAAACGCAAACATTTACGCAGAATCAGAGTATAGTTCAATGACAGAGAAGAGTTTGGTTTAAGGAATTGGATTATCCAATACGTTGAGTATGAATTTCACTCCTGTTTGCTCAAGTTGTAAATGTCGTTTTTTTTGAAAGCCAAGTTTCCTTTGAAGAGCCCATTTCTTTATGTTAAACGCAAACTTTTGAGACGAAAATGGAAAATGTCACTTATAACAGAAGACAAAACTGTCATTTATTTACCTATATTTGAAAGTAGCTATAATTTCCGTTAGATGTAGATGTCCATTTCCCTACGAATGGTAACAACAGGGCAACTCCCATACTTCGAGAAGTTGGAGATTAATCATTAAACATGAATCTCATCCTACAAAGTTTAATTGATTGAGGGGAATGAAAACGGATGCCAAAAAAGAAAGTAATAATATAAAAGAAGAGAGGTAGATGATGAAGTAGCAAGAAAAATATTGATATAGGAAAGATAAAGATCAGGATAAAATATTGCTTTTTCGACGAAATCGGGGAATTTCCAAGATTTCGAGCGTGAATCTGCCAGGAAAAGCATGCCGCTATTCATATGTGGCAGAGACTCCTGTTATATATTCTCGTGACGGACCTCTATCTTCTCTCTTGTCTTACATATAAGGAAAGATGGAAAAAAATGTATCCTTTAATAATACGATAAGAACATTGAGGGCATTACTCGATTGAAGTTTAGTTTTGACTGAACAGTCTCTAAACCATCATATCCAAATACTGAACAATCACCTGATCATTGTTGTGTGCGCGCGTGTGTGTACAAAGGGGAAACGCATAGGTATAGGCTACTGTGCTAGTGTTACTGAGGATGGTCTAAATGGCGTACGAGGTCAAGCAGCCGGCCAAGGGCCGTTTGAAGAAGAGTCGAAGTCCCAAGGAGATGACTGGGAGAGGTCGAGGGTCATAGAACGAGGAGAGGGAGGAAGAGAAAGATACGGGAGGTCACCAAGCAGGCGAGGTGATGCTGGGAATAGTGATGAGGGCAGAGATTCCGCCAAGGGTGTCCCCCATTCCCCGTGTCATCCCCTTCCTAATCCAATCTTCTCTTCCCTCACCCACTCTTCATACCTATGAGTCGCAATTCCTTTCGTCCTCTTCCCAGCGACATTCCTCAACTCCTTTCATTATGCCTCCGCATCGATCTTGCCCGCCCGTCTCTTTCGCCGCAGATCGCAACCGTATCTTTTATCTCCCTGTTAAACCTGTCGTCCGCCCACTCTTTGACTCGAGGGCCTCCCCTTCTCCTTCCGCTAAAGCGTGCTCTTCCATATTCGTCTTGTACCTCTTACAGTAGTTTCTTCGTGACAAACTCCCAGCCCATTTTCGAGTTGTGTATTTTTTATTCCATTCTCCGGGAAGCAGAGACAAAAGGAGGAATACCTCATTTCAACTTTTCCATTCCAATGGCTTTTCCAGGTTGACTAAAAGGTTATGCTAACAAATGTAGATTTTTTCCTCTGGAGCCGAGAGTGACGCAGGAGGCGTTGCCAACCACGAGAAATGCTTATGCAAACCGGTGGGAAATTTATTCTTCGGAATGCACGTTTTTTAAGCACGTAACTTTGGAAATTTCCAAGTTATTTCTCACGCAGGTTTGGTCGTTGCAATCTTTCCCCTGTTTTCAACTGCTGTACGCTAAACGTTGAAGGCTTCTGCAACTTGATGAGGGGGTGATTGCTAATGTGCATGTAGATCGCGACTAGATCAATAGAGTAGAAATTGTGCCATACCAAGTTACTCGTTATTCTTATCTGTTATATTTTTAAATCGAAGCATAAAATCCAACTGAAATGAAAAACGACTTGGTAAGAATTGCTTAGATAATTAAATTAGTTTGAATTTTGTATGGAAGATTATTTTTCGTAGCAAGAATTTCATTCGTGATTATGGTTATTTTTATGTTATTTCGAGGTTATAAAATGAATTAAAATAATTTAATTTACAATAATTTTTCAGCAGTTCATTATCAAGGAGAAAAATTACATTATTCATCAAAACCATGAATAAAATCATGAGGCAATAGCAATAAACAGTTAATTACGAATCATAATTTTGCAATCCCCTAGGAATAAGATAGTCGTAATGTGATATATAGGTTATAGTGAAATATGCCTCGCTTTTTAGCATTTTATTTGGGCAAAAGCCAGATCCCACTAGAGAGCATCGTTCTTAACTTAATGTTAGTGTTATTGTAATTGCAAGGAGTCGTTATCGTCAAAACGGAGTTTGCTTGTACCTTTTTATGATCCATAATTATTTAAAATATTTGAAAATCTGCGTGAAAACCGCAATTTACCGAATATTCTCTTTTACAAATGTATGAAATAAGTTCCAAAATTGGAAGCTGATGTGGTCGATCATACATGAAAAATAAATAAATGAATTTTGCATTTTTCTTTCTATTTGTCCAGTGAAATCTTGAAGCTGTCTTAAATTTTAATCTATTACCTGTATACATTTCGGTGAATTAAAAATGAGGGAAAACTACCTCACTAAATTATCTCGTATGTAATGTTGGGAGGTTGGGGACTAACCAATCCCTAGGTTTGTGACTGATTGTGAGATGTTTTTCCATGAGAAACTTCGCAAATTCAAGGGTAATGTTCTGTTTACCACAGAAGACTTAAAGAATAATAAGATATCAGTTTAATAAAGTTTTTAAAGAAATAAAAAAGTTTAGACATTTTAAAATTTAGACAATGGCCCCCATTGGGGAAACGGAATGGAAATTTGAATGCGAATATATTAGATATCCAAGAATAAAACGCAAACATTTACGCAGAATCAGAGTATAGTTCAATGACAGAGAAGAGTTTGGTTTAAGGAATTGGATTATCCAATACGTTGAGTATGAATTTCACTCCTGTTTGCTCAAGTTGTCAATGTCGTTTTTTTTGAAAGCCAAGTTTCCTTTGAAGAGCCCATTTCTTTATGTTAAACGCAAACTTTTGAGACGAAAATGGAAAATGTCACTTATAACAGAAGACAAAACTGTCATTTATTTACCTATATTTGAAAGTAGCTATAATTTCCGTTAGATGTAGATGTCCATTTCCCTACGAATGGTAACAACAGGGCAACTCCCATACTTCGAGAAGTTGGAGATTAATCATTAAACATGAATCTCATCCTACAAAGTTTAATGGATTGAGGGGAATGAAAACGGATACCAAAAAAGAAAGTAATAATATAAAAGAAGAGAGGTAGATGATGAAGTAGCAAGAAAAATATTGATATAGGAAAGATAAAGATCAGGATAAAATATTGCTTTTTCGACGAAATCGGGGAATTTCCAAGATTTCGAGCGTGAATCTGCCAGGAAAAGCATGCCGCTATTCATATGTNAATGCTCAATCTGAACTGATATTTATTATTAGAGTTCGTCTTAGTAAGTAAAATCTGCGATTTCAATTATCTTACTAATACTGGTATCGCATAGCATATTTGCTATTTATGGTCCGTCAGACTGATCTGGCCGTAAGTAGTTAAATAAATACTCTTGGTATTTACTTTTTGCTCTATCTTTTTCTGGAGCAGATTGTCAATCAAGGACAAGTTCAGCAATCAAAAATACATTTCGTACAGATAAGGGTTATTATTACTCAGTGAACCACGCACCATAGGAAATAAAGAAATTGCCCTTGCCATCCAACATCATTTATAACTTGCGACTGCATTACGTAACGAAATACTTTCAAGTTGCCTAGGAAAACTATGGTGTTACCTACAAAATAACCTAATTAGGGCATTGCCTTCGAAAAATGTCCAATATCATGATGAAAGATTTTTTCGAAAATAAAACATTTTCGTATGTTCTTTTTTATACCTCAATTTCCCTGTTTCCATAGAAGGAAGCATTTCGACTTTTGTGTTTTATCACACTTCCAGGCTTTGAGTGCATTAACAACTAGTGATTCTTTTAAATGCTAAGTTGGTGAATTATCAGATTAGACTTAGGAATATTGATGTGCAATGATTAAGGCAAAGTAATGAAATTCATTAGTTATGCACCTCAAATTTAGTTAAATCAGACGAGTGAGTGTTCAATTACTGGAGTAAACTTTGTATATCTACCAGAAGTAGGAGCTAAAAAAATGTAACAAACATAGTGAGGTCGTTACATTGAGTTAGCGATTGTTATCTTGGAAAAGTAGACCGGTTAAAGAAACAGAAATGAAGTAGGAAAAATACTATTGGTGGAAAAATTTTACTAGATTTATAAAAGAAAACATTTATTATATACGACAGAGAAATAACTTAAAAACAACCTTTTTGCATAGGTATCATAAATTATTAAACGAAATACTAATTCTTAGGATAAGCTATGCATTTTAGTGAAAAGATGATGTATGCGTAAATATATTACTTTATTTCCTTATTTGCCTTCCTTTGCCATTGTTTACCCTCGATGCTGTTTTTATATGCGCCATGAATCAACAAGTTAAGTATTGCGTAAGATTAATTGGTAATTGCAATGTAAAGGACCCAAACAGCTTTCATTATTTTGTCTTCATGAATTTGCATTTTCAAATAAATAAATAAATTGTGCCCTTTAATTGTAATATATTCACGAATAATTATAAAATCGATTTATTTTCTCATTTAGAAAATCATCTTGGCGATTGTTTTCTAGGCGGATAGGAAACCAATATCTAGGAACTCACTTCATACAGATTGACAGTCTTAAGGATGAAAATATTTGTTTTAAGAAAAAGAGTAATAGTTCTCTAACTTATTTTAACTTTGAGTTCCAGAGGACTGAGAAGTTAATTTCGAAATGTATTTACTTTAGAAATTCCTCCACTATTTATACTACCGTGTATATCAAGAAGAGCGATTCCTCAAAATCCATTTCACGCGTAATGAATGCTCAAAATCTAACTGGAAATAGCAGTTGGAATGAAGTGTATGCGGTGGGCTTTCAGAAACGTCATCATCCAGAAGTAGGTGAATCAGGCTCATAATTTGTTCCGAAGTGACTATAAGGAGACAATTTCATTCGGATTTAATGTCACATTTTCCAATCAAATTAAATTGGTGCATGTCAATTGCGACATTTTGATGACAAGGAAACCAAATTACGAGGTTTCCTGGTTTGATAATAGAGTAGTATTCGGGAAACTGAGCGGAAATCTCTCCCTCGCATCCAAAGGGAACGAAAACGAATATCACGCACTAGGCGGAATAGAGGGATAGATATTTGATGAAGGTAATGGTCTCGCGTCTGAAATGAATAACTCCAATGACAAACATCCGTAGGGATAATAAAGCGAATAAGCGATGGCCTTTGAATTGGAACAATATTTCAAACACTATCACTCTCATTTTTATAATTTCTTCCTTAAAAATCGTAATAATTTGTTTAATGGTAACAGGGACATTTCCAATTATATCCATTTTATTGATTATTATTATTAAAGAAAACACAAAACTATACACTAACCAGAATAAGATAGGATTACCTGGAAATCGACCAGGGGCGTAACTGCAACCATTCCACCACCACGTCCTATTTATAAAAATGTGTCCGTGTATATTTATATCCCTAACTTGATCTAAAATCACGAGAAAGATTATATATAACACTCACGATTAAGACGAGAAAATTAATTCTATATATTAAATACCGAGGTTATAAAGGATTTAAAGAATTTAATTGTCAGTGATAGGATAAGGAATGGATATCGTAAAATGAATGCATAATGGAGTTGCTGTAATCAAATTTCGTAGAACGACATCGTGAAGGCAAAGATGGGTACATGAATTCTCAATGGAAATATTTCCTGGACTAGAGAATGAATAATCGACTCATGTTTGGACGAATGCTCAGAAGGCAAAAGATATGCATCGTTCACTCCATAATGTAATCAGATTGAATGGGATTCGGACGTCATTTCACAGAACGAGACTCCATTTCGAAGAATATCTTTCTTAGAAGTCGTTGGATGGGTGTAGTGAAATATATCTAATACTTACCGAGTAGGTTTAGCTGATGAAGTGAGTTTCTTCTGGTTCACTTCAACAATCTTCCCAGAAAAATATGGTAAGCTCTGAAAATAAGTGGGTGGAATTTATCCTCTGTAAAGGTCTCAATTAATTGTACCTCAGTTAAAAGGGCGATCAACGAGAGAGAAATTGAATTAAAAAACTAACAGATTGTAAATACCTCACGAAATGTAACCGATCATTTCACTGGTTTTATTTAGTAAAATAATAACCTTAGTCTATTATTTTATCTATGTTTTAACAGATTACAATTTAAATCCCTTCATTAGACGTATCCTTAAGGAAAATATATTTGGAAAGGTGTGAAAAGAGCTCACAGCAGTGCTATAGTACTCTATGGATGTATATTATTAAATTTTAACTTCTATTGCTTCTACTATACGTTAAAATAAGGGTTTCCAAAGTTTGATGAAGTATTCAGATTTTTATTTAAACACAGAAATGGCATTGATTCAGAAATATTAAAACACAAGGAAAAATACGATTTTTTGAAGGCAAAGTTACATGATACTGAACTGTTTTATGTAAATCTTATGAAGAGTGCTAAAGATAGAAAGCAAGATTAATTTCCAAAATTGAATAAATACAACTATTTTTTATGTCGTAGAATGCAAAATATTTAAGCAACTTGTGCAACTCGTATGTTTATTTTAAAAGTGATATGTTTCCGATGGCTAATCTCGTTATCATTCACCGTCATTTTTGGGAGATTTGCATATTTCTATTACCTATGAAAGACTTTCAGTCATAAGGAGAATAAATATTTTATTTTTCAGCTTTTATTTTTAACGGGAACTCGTCGAGGCAAGTGAAAGGATCGAGATATGAAAATTCCGCCGGTTCCGCTGCCTTTAGCGAAGGTGAAACATATTGGTCAGATATCCCTAAATCTAATCAACTTAATGGATTTTGCTTTCGTTCAATGTCAAAAATAAGAATATAAGTTTTTTAAATATAATATATATAATGTTTAAATGACAGAATAGGCTCATCGAAAAATAAGAACGTAATTGCATTCTTCATATTTTTAAGGAAAAGGGAAGGTGTAATGCTTCGCACGATGAATTCGTGCAGCTGATCCCAAAGGAATAACAAGTGTAAAAAATAGCGACATGACTGGAGCTCGAACCCATGTTTCCCACTTCCCGGGCAGACATCCTAACCACTACTTGAATTTGTTTGATTACCTTGCTTTGAAGGTATCCTCCCAACATTTTTTATCTAGTCTTAATTTCTCTTTGTTTTCCCTAAGCGTGCCTCATAAACTAGTAAGCTAATTAACTTTTAGTCAGTGTTTAGTTATCATTACGCATCTCACTGACAGCTTTATCTCGATCAAAGTCAGTTAATCGATGAAAGCGTAAATGTTATTATTATTTACTCCTATGTTCCCTAAATACGTAAATCTTTAGCGTATTTTGAACAATAAATTCCTCTCCTTTTCCATTTCCTCCCTGAGTGGGTACTTTAAAGACGAATATGAGTATACTGCATTAATTAGGTAAAACTCGTGTAAGATTGAAAGAGTTTCAGCTCGTGTAGCTGATGATGTGTTTTTGTTAATGAGGTCGGATAATGTTTGTGAATTTATTGAACTCGACGTGTATATTGGTTTTCTTCTGCCAGAGAGAGGTTTTCCAAAGGGTTTCCCTCTTGGCCGGATCCCAGACAGACGTTTTCCGCTCAATTTAAAACTTCTAACATTTATTAGATATTTCTTGCTCATGCATTATTTTCATAACACAGGTCACCTTAACAGATGTTTTTGGTTCACCAAGTTAGAATGTGTGCGTGAGTATTGAATAATGGATATCCACTACCCCTTGATCTACTCAGGTATAAGTAATGTAGAATGTTATGTCAACAACTTTCCTAATTAAAATGTCCTTTCTATTGAATTCTGATGATAATTGCAATCGTATCGCAATATATCGCTTGGGTGTTGTACATCCACACATATTTTGAATGGACAAAACTTGACATCGGGCGTTAATGTAGCAGGAGCCATAAACATCAATGATTTAACAGGGATAATGTTTCTAGATTATTTCTCTTCTCGGGTGCCAAAAAAGGTGAACAGTTATGACCACCAATAATCTGAAACCCTGTCCATAGCTTGGCAAAAACCCAACATATTTCCGTATCCAAAACTACTGCTGAATGTAATTCAAGACATTCTGAGTAAGATTTTGAAAACACTTTCTGTGGGTCTCTAAATTCATTCATCAGCATATTTCATATTAAGATTCACCTCAAACGTTTTTACAACTCTTGCATTTTAGTTCAAAGGTGATGCAAAGTTAATAAGATTATTATCGAAAAATTCATTTACAATTGAATTTCTGCCAGGAAAAGATTAGCTTTGAACATGCATTTCCTCAGCTCGATGTTTCCATTTCTAACTTCGATAAAGTTTATCCAGATATGGCTAAATATTTTAAACTTTAAACTTCAGTTTTTAGTCGGTGAATCTTATTATAGTTTATTTTTCCCAATACTGTGAATATGTGCGCGAATAATACGCCTATAGATTTTGCGGTATTTTTGACAGGAAACGAAAAAGTTAGATAAAATAATATCGCCATATGAGTCTAACGAGGCCTTTTGAGCCTTGATATTTTGGATGGTGGCCAGGAAACGAGGTTTTGATGTGTCCTTGGCCCAGCAGCAATATGCAGATTCTAAAACATTGCTAAGATTTTATCAATCTGCGTATTTTATGCCATGAATAATCGAGATAGAGAAACATTGAATGATCGATGAATAGATACTGAAGTAACTAGTAACAAAAGTACACAGAACCGTCTGAATGAAAAAGTACGTTGTAAAATTCAGAAAAATTCTTCGATAAAAATGTATTCATGCTCCATATTATCATAAATTTTTTTTAAAAACAATTTTACTGACAAAATTGAAAACTAATTCCAGTACCAAACTCCTAGGAAGAAAATAATATTATTAATTTATTTTTGGATATAGAATTTAAATTAATAGAATCTTATTATCAATAGTAATACGCAGTAACACTTAACGCGTGAATGAGCATTGATGTCTAATATACATAAACGTCTTTGTTAAGCTCCTTATAAAGAGCTAATAAATACATAGTAGTAAAACTCACTTCATGTGACGTCATGCGCTTACATTGTTATGCCCTCGTAATCTGAAATTGGAAATTAATCCGTGGGTTGCTGAAAGGGCGTTTTTAAATGTCGATAATTACATCCATGTACTCATCAGATAGGACTACTCGATAGGCAACTGGGTAGTGCGTTTGCCTCCGATGAGAGAGGTCCTGGGTTAGATTCCCGGTTGCATATGTGTGCGAAGTTGCCTCAGCCTATCAATGAAATAAGTAGTGTATTTACTTTTATTCAATTAGTATTTATGTATCCCTGCCATCCTTATCATGTAATTAAAAAATCGCATTCAATATATTTTTCTTTACATAATACTAATTATTCCTCACGATATGAAGATAATACTTTAGTTATTATGTTTAAATTATTAAATTCGTTTATTTAAAAATTCAACCTGGATGTGATAATATCATACGGCATATCGTAGAATATATATATGATATTTTTGATTCACAAAGATATATCCACGATACTCAGAATCGTATATCTACGATAAGTAGATTCCAGGCCTTATTTTGCGACATATCATATATTATATTTAGAATGATTGAAGTTGATCTGTGATACGAAAAAGATATAGAATCATCGAGATAGTTTAAAATTGCTAGTTAAACGACTCCTCTAATGAATTTACCTAAGCGTATTAAGCACTGAAGCCTGAGACATGAGTAAACATGAGACTTTAGGAACCATTAATCGGAAATATACACTCCCTCATATCCGTCGTCAAATACGTGAGCTCTAAATATGAGAACGCGAGCCGACGCTATTATGAGAGCAGCCTCTATGCATCAAAGAACTCATTCTAATTGATGGCGAAAATCTTGACTGACAGCGGCAAGACTCCCTCCCAAGTTCCTTTACCTTCCTCGCCGAATTGTGTTTCCAAATTAATACCCGATCCTCTCTCTCTCTCTCGTTCGCGGATGTGGTTGGATAATAAGGAAGGGAGGCTGGGTCGGAGGGTGAGAGAAAGAGAAGCGTCGGAAGGTTGTGTGAATGGGTCACGGGGAATATAAAGATGGAGTATAAGCACGTGGGGTTGTCTTTTGAAGGGTCTGAATTTGAATGAGGCTGCTTGGATCCCCGGAGGGATGCGAAGGGAGATTGTATATGGAGGATGTAACGCACGCCCTTTGGTGAGCAGAAAGAAGATACTTTGGTCTCTCGGTTGGGGGAGAGTGTGACAGAGGAATGGGAGAAGTCGGTGAAGAAGAGGGGAATCTTAAGCCGAGGTCAGAGGGGTTATGAGCAGGATTTATGTCGGAAGGAATAGAGAGCATAGGATATCGCAACGATGGGTCACGCGGGAGGGAGTAGTGCTCCCAAAATGCTCTCTTTGGGACCATATCTCCGATCCTCAGGCACGATCCAAACTTTTAGAACCTCTTTCCATGGGCGGGAAATCGTCGGAATGGATTCAAATCCTTGCCTATGACGTCCATGTTGTTTTAAAATTCCGCAAGCGTCAGTTTTATGTGGTGCTCACTAACTTGGGATTGTGGATCCTGCATCAGCTGCAAATACCTGAGATTACGTATTGAAGTCTAAGTAATTTAATTGAATTTTAATTTTGAAGGTAATGTAATCGATGTTTATTTTGGTCATTCGCCATGCTTGCTTATAATTGCAAATAAAAAATGTCTGCCTGTAATTTAAGAGAAGTATTACTCCTACATACACCGACGGGGAGTTACGTGATCTTTGATTTTCCTATTTTTTTTAAGTACGGTATGGTGCTACCGTCTGTATTACAAACCCAGAATTATAATTTGTGCTAAAGTCTTCTGGCTTTGTCTTTAAAAACCTACCTCATCTTTCTACTTACTCTGAACACTGACGATACATTTTGTAGACTGTAGACACTGAACATCACTCGATTTTCCAGCGATTTTCTTATGGTCAAAACATACCCCTACAGGATTGTTCTCAATTGCAATGGAATCATAGCGACGACGCTGTGCAAAGTCTATAACTCTTCATGGAGATTACTTCAACAATTAAGAGAAGTTTCAAGATTCTGGAGCAACCATTTTTTAAGAAAAATTTAGGGATCTTAAAACTTTAACTCACTCTTATAACAGAGATGGTTCTACGAGTATATTCCCTTTAAGAGTATAGATTTAATATTATTTGTTCTATGCGGTGACAAAGAGAGTCGATGGTACTAACTGAACTGATCAATGCCAAAATCATCTAAACGTTATTAGTCGACGAATTAGAGAAGTATATCTTAAGTCCGCCAAAAAATAATTTTTAAAGGAGTAGGTCATGGAGGTGGAAAGTTGGAAATAAAATCTGCAAAGTTTGGAAGACACCACGATCATTCGAGTATTTTTTTTTTTAACTATTACATTATCATTCGATTTCCAAATTCGTCTGCTTCCTTTTCTGGAATTTTATAGAGAGGATTTCCCTTTTCTCCGTGTCTCTCGCATTTCCCTTCCCAAACAACCCACTACGGCGTTCCTCCAATCAAATCCCTTTTGGCATGGAGAATCCTCCATTTGCAACTCCCTTGTGAAAACGCAACCCCTAACGCTTGTTTCAAAAACCTCGAAAAACTTTTCACCCCATCCTATTCATCGTCTGACTCCAAATCCCCCTAACTACCTTCTTCCCTTTTCTCCTTCCTCCCTCGCGGTTCTTCCCGTTTTCTCTCCATAACTATCGTATTCCTCAATAAAAATTCGCATTTATACTTTAACTATGACTGCCCTTATTCCTGTTCCCTTTTAAATTCATATCTCGTACGCGATTCACCCGCGTTTTTGTTATGAATTCAAATTTTATTCCCACTGTATAAAATTCTCTGTTTTTCTGCGCCCAAACTCTGAGATATTTCAATTTTTCCACGGAGAGTTTGGCATTGTTTGGAATTTCACAATTTTCAGTTAGGATACAGCACCCTCTATGCTTTTGCTGTTATCATATTTGGGGTGCCAGATAAAGCTCTGTATTCGAATATCTTATTCCAGTGCAATGTGTATTCTTAATAATCTTTATATAAAATAACCTTCTGAGATAGAATGCTGTAAAAAAATTAGTTCATATTTTCTAGATTTTTCCTGTTTTGTGACGACTTATGACTAGTAATTTATCTATGACTCGTCTTAAGGGGAGCATAAAGACTTCGTTTACGAGGATACAAACTCTCTGTATTATTATATGCTATTCATTCTCATTTCCCATATCCTGCATTATATACAAGCAAAATATTTGGTCAGATTTTTGGTTCATGTAATTTAGGAAATCTTCCAAAGAAGAGCTATATCATGCTTGTAAATCATACGTAGAATAGAGAGTTACATGATGTCTAAATAAGCAACAAAGCACTATCTTTGGCATTTTTAAAAGAGACGCATGAGCTATTTTCTTCCCCTATAATACGCCACTGCATATTACTAACAAACAATATAACTTACACAGTGAAAATCGTGTCATCACCTCTTTTGATGTAGACAATCAATATCAAGATTTTATTCTCGACTTATTTCAAAACATACTTATTTTGTAAATATGTGTTAAATGGGCGAGTTCAAGGAAAATGTTTTGCATTATTCGTTTTGAACAACGTATGTAATCAGATTCTTGTTGTAATAGGGTACAAAATTGCAGTAAAAGGACCTCGACTTCCCTGCATAACTTCATCACCAGGAAAAGATCAAAGGGCTTCTGCTCCGTGGAACAGGAAATTTATGATTACACAACAGAGGCTCTCAGTCACTCATGCTTACCTTAATGTTTGGATTTTCCCTCTCATGCCGTGAACTTTGTCGCAAAAATAGAGGAACGAGTTCGGGCTCTGCTTGACGTACCCACTTATTAATTAGAACCGTTAGCATACACTCAATTAATCGTAAGTATTAGATATTATACATATGACTACAAAATAATGAACAGACCGTTGCGTTGTTTTTCATCTCTACCTAGCTAAAAGGCTCTCTTTTTTATCAGTATTTCGTATATCGCCCTTGTAAGCTTAGTTTTACGAGAAAAAGCTTTCTGGTGGTAAAAGGGATAGCTGAAAAATTCAGAGAGGGCGTCATACGTGTTTTTGCAGAGTTTGGAGGCAAAGTTAAAAGATAAATATTGCCATTGTGTTGACTCTAAGAATTGTATTTTGACAAAATATACTTGGTATAAGGAACGATCCTTATTCCCGTTTCTAATTTTTATTTATTTATTCCTTCTCCATATCCTCTGATCCTATTTCCAGTTTCCTTCTAAACCTCTGCGGTCCTTTCTCCGTTCTTTGCTTTCCCTTCTGAAATACCGGCTGCAAAAAAAAACGGAATGCTCCAGCCTCCTCTCTCCCAGAATCCGCAAATTGACGAACTCCCCGACCGACGCTGAATTCGAATACGTGACGTGGCACATCCTTCCCATTATTTTTATTTCCTACCGTCGAATTTCGCTTTCTTTTATTTTTATCTACAGTTTTCCCTTCACGCAGTTGCCATTTTGCATTTTTTCTTTCAACTTTTCCCGCCCCCTCCATCGCCGCCTTTCTTCAGACTAAACACAGCCCGTTTCCGGTTGGTCCCTTAATTTTTTCACTTCCTCCCATTTCCTTTCATTCCCTTTCCCATCTCCTTTTCTTCCCTGTTTTTCTTCCCTCTTTCCGCCTCAGTTCTATCCAATCTCTAAAAATACGCTTTCTATTCAAAAGCGAGTCTTTCTTTCCTAGACTCCATACCTGGCACATATTTTTCCAGGGTCACATTGTTTTCGCCGCGAGAATGTAATTTTCTCCCTTTCCCAGTGATGACGGTAAAGCGTCATTAACGACCGAAATTCATGAGGCATGCGCAAACTTTATCCTTTACGCAAATCATTCAGGGATTTAATTAGACCGTTTCAAAGCTTCCCTCAATTCTTCGCAATTGAAACATTCTTTCTTTCACTCCACCGTTGCGCGACTTGTCTTGATATTTGAAATTTGGCATCTAAAATTCCGCACGAGTGGGTTGTTATAAGTTCCAAAGAAGAGCAACTGTTTATATCTCAAGGGATCCCTTTTTGACATACACTTCCCTTTACGCAAAAGTATAAAATCCCAATTTAGCGATATATCGAACATGTAGATATTCAAAGATCGTTGCCATAACGTCGCTATAAAAGCTTCCTTCTTCATCCCGACCCTTTAGCTCTATTGTCTACGTTTTCAAAGGGAGCTATTTTATATGCCGTTTTTGCAAACATTCCTTCCCAGAATATTCTCTGAGAGAAATCGCAACTGCGAAGAGCCAATTTTCTACATAATGAAAGGATAAATTTTGGACGTCTTCTCAAGGAGGATAAAATAATCATTTTTGTCACATCGGATGTTCAAGGATTTATTTTCTCTCCGTAACGCATCACCTTCCAGAAGCATTAAAGCTTAATTGAGGCTTAAATAAGAAGATGAAATCCAAGACATATTAAGAATTCCGGTGCTACCCGCAGAAATATCTTCAATCTAAAAGTATATATTCCCTAAAGTGTATAACAGTAGTTATACACGTCCATTAATTTAATCGATTTCAATATTAAATTCTAGGAAATTAACAACTTTCCCTGAGTTTAATACGTAATACTTATTTCCATAATTAAATGCATTAGGGAATCTTTCTGATCATTAAATATATTGAAAAAATTAGAAAATAATGCAAGATATTTCTTTTTACCACGTATTAATAAATAAGTGGTATCCACTAAAATGCACTTAATATAATTTTTGATAATTTAAACTCTTTTTATAATAAAGCTACCAAATGCTACTATGCATCACCTAGAACAGAAGAGAACAGCAAAAAAAGTTATCGCCATAAGAATTATAGCGTAAAATTCGATTCCGAAGTTAAAAATAGTACCTGTCCCAGATAGTTCCAAAGCAGATTTTTGAAACCCTCGGCATATTTAGCAGTTGTTAAAATCGTTTCAAATGGGATGAATTCGTAACATCTAAGTTCCTCGTATATATTACTACCTCTCAGGAAAGTAGAAGTTTTCCGGAAACTTTTCTTCGTTTCGCTGGGTGATACATCTCATATCACGGCGTACAAGCTCTTTATCTTTGTGATATTACATCCACTCATCTTCAAACAGCTGTATTTCGTAACTACCCTCCATTATTGCTTATTTATATTTGTTATTTGTCCAATGTAATTTGTCAACTATGGCTGTTGTTGGATGCCTTACAAATAAATAAATAAATTCATCTCATTCATCTGTACCTCATTCGACGAAGCTTACTCATGCGCGAGGCAATAACAATACGTCAGGACGAGTAGCTCACAAGAGATCGTATTTTCTCCATATTTTCCTTTTCTTTTATTTAATTACGCATATTTCGGCTAAAAATCTCCAGTAAGCGACAGAAAACGTCTGCATCTCCCCCTCATTCCGTAGCGGCGATAAGATACATGAAAATGGATAGTGGCATCACTTACTACAGCTCCCATTTTATTTTCCATATTTTACGGAATAAATAGCGTCTTATATATTTCCCCCATCCATCCAGCTTCCTTCCAGCGTCTGATCTCCTGAAAGATTTTCTGTGGTCGTTGACTCATGCCCCAAGCAACGTCACTCACTTGTTTTTCAGAAACTTTCCTTTTTTCGTATTTCCTTTTTTGGACCCGTTCCACCTTGCATTCGCTCCCCGTTCTCTTTTTGAACTCCTTCTCTCTCTTTCTCTATCTTCCATCCCCACGCATTACCTTTTGCCCCTTGTTTCCCCAGCGGCTCAACTCGTCTTCCCTGTTTTTGCCCTTTCCTGTGTCCTATTCCACTCACGTACTTTACTCGTCTGCTCTTTTCCTACCGGCAGGGCGTTACTCTATTACTACTTTCTCTATTTTACCAATATTTTCGGCTCCCCGTCTCTTTGAACGTATCTATATATTTGATCTTCTCACATATACCAGTACTTGATACGAGACCACAGCTCAAATCGAGTGATATTTTAATGTGCGGTGGGTCGCAAGATTTTATCCCCTCACAGTTTTAATAAAGACCTCGGCGGTGTGGCGGTTAAGATGCTCGTCTGCCGCGCAAAGGGCTGGGATTCTATCCCCAGCTTCAGCGATTTACCTTCCGGCACTTTTCTGGGAGGCCAAAATTCGACTCAGCCTGTGAAAATGAGCACCAGAGGTAAAATTCTGGGAAAAGGCGACGGAAGCGTAACACCGGCCATAATACCCTCATTTCGTATCGTTAGGTCCAAGTATTAGCATCCTTAACTTGCAAACCCCCGCAGCCGTTGCTACGCTACGAAAGGGAGTCTATTATAATTGCAATTTGAATCATATATATATGACTCTAAGA
>KZ308174.1:2449518-2470207 GCA_000376725.2 Ladona fulva
ATTTATATGATAAGAAATATATTGAGTTATTATGATCTTACGGCAGAATTGTTTTGTGCTTTGGAGGATCAGATATATACGATAAAAGATATAGTCTTAAACTAAATTAAGTTCCGTCATGCTCGACGGGGGCGTTTACTAGTATTACATACGAGTAATATGTTTACATTCTGACAAGGAATCGATAAATTTGTCTTATAACATTATGGATGTTTTATACAATATTGTACTGTATTTTCTAGCAAATCCTTTCCTTAAATGGCTGTTCGTTTTATATTTACGCTAGCTAAGAGGCGCCCTTGATTTTCCATCGATAGAAAAGCAGTAGGTTTTAAAAATTGTGGTCCTATTTATATAAATTCAACACGATTATCTTACTTTTACTTATTTGTATGGGGCAGGATTTAGGAAACATATATTTTCAATCTCATCAAAGGTCTCATAATTTGAAGCGAAAATATCTAATTGACAAAAGGAATAAAAACTTTTACAGAATTATTTTAATTAAAAATTTCGCGTGGTGGTTTTTCCTGAATATGATTCTTCAATCAAAGTTTAGCCGGAAAACTATTGGAAAGTACTTTCCATGCTATTCTTATGGTAGCACTCCAACTCGTTTGGGATCAAACCGGAGACGACTTAGTAAATGAAAAATAAATATATATATGCACAGTGTCGACGATTAATTATGTGCAAAGTTGTAAAGTTGTGCGATTTCTGGATCTCGAGTTTTTAGCGAACATGCATACACACATTCTATAATATAGGTTCCGATTACCCACAAGCTCCCATTTACTGACAAATTAATGTGAGGACGCCAACGGTAACAGTATAAGAACACAACCAAAAAGGAAGTAAAAAAAACAGTTTAGCTGGTACTCGAATCCAGGACTTAGACGTTGATTAAATAGCATAAATCTGCCAACTAGGTCGGTAAAACTACTTTTAGTTTATTTTTAAGTCTTTTAATGACATATTTCCGTATTTAATCTTCTCAAAGACAAGTCAACATTTGCAATTCAATGAACCTTCCGCATTTCTGAGCCCAAAAGTTAAATGAGAACATATTTCTCGATATTCAATAAAAGTGGCTGTCTCCTACCACAGAGATATATCATGGGCAAGAGTTTTTAAGTCTTGTTTATCCTAGTTTACACGCAGTCCTTTTGGGGAGCATCGCGTATAAATGTAGCGGTATTGTAATATTTGCTTGATTCTAGTTTTCACCCGATGAAAGTCTTCAAAAGCCTGAATAAGTTCCATATGCCTATTGTGAAAATTCCTGTATATTTTAAAATTTAGTAGAAATAAGCCAAAAGATTAATGAGATCGCGGGATACTGGTTACTTCTCGATTTTACTATTGGCTCAGCATTCCCATATAAACTGTGGATGAAATATGTGCAAAAGGTAATAAACTATTCTTAGTTTTAACGAAGTTCTAGATTTACTTACGCCATATATACTTACTTTTGTGTTTGTCGATTACATAAATAGCCCCTCTTCTTTCTTAATATGTTTGTTCTTCCTTACTCAGAATATACCTGCGCTAAATTCGTAATTGCAGTATTGATTTCCTCATCGCCAAATAACATTTCCTCGTTCCATGGATGTTAAACAGTTCATAGGCATGAGGAAATGGATATCTGACGATCTGTAAATTTTCCACTTCATTACCTATTCATAGAAGGCCGATTCAAAGGAATAATGCGCTCACTTGCAACGGTTCCATGTTATGATTTTTTGTACAAGTTGAAACTAAAATAAACATTGGGATATCACAAAGAAATTCGATCATTTCGTACGCTAACACACTTCGAGGAAAAAGGGCGAGGCAAGCCTTTATCTTTAAATCGACTCCATTGAGTAATGATACGAGAATGTGGTGCAAAAAATATAATAATCTAATATAAAAGATTATTATCAAGCAAAAGCTCATGAAAAATTCTGCCTTCCTAAATCAGTGGTGTTATATGCTAAGTGAATCACTTCTCCATCAGCGTTCGTCACCTTTCACCGAAATTCAGATATTTAGAAAGGGAATGTAAAAATCAAATCAGCAGCGCCCGCAATAATTAGCGAATATGAATTCTAGTTGATGAATTTTACTATCGCATGAACAATCGCTATTTTATTTACTTACTGTTTGCATCATATTATCGTGACTAAAGTTCATAAATGCATTTTAATCTCTTTATTTTTAATAAAACTGCCTTGGTTTGGCCGTGCTTCGTGGGGCGCCATAGGGAATTAAATGAATAAACCTTTTTTTGTCTCCACAATATTTTATACTGCCGACCAATTTCGACTTACACTGGACTATATCGTATAATTATGCTTATCAGTATTGTGATGTAATAATTCGTGAGATTCGAAGCTGTTCTGAAAAATAAAATACTGCGGAAGACACCATTTTTTCTTTTGTTTCCTATCATGTTACCCTAACGAGATCCTGATTATTATTGCCTTTCATCCAAACACATCCATCTGCTAATCACCTTTCTTAATTATTGCTTTTTTAATTTCCTAATTATCTTACATTACTTCTTTGATTTTTTATTTGATGTTTCAGTTCGATTTTCTACTTCGCTTCATCCCAGTCAGCCACTACGCTCTCCTACTCATTGTAATAACTTACTAATCATTTCTATTTCTCTCCGTTTGATAGTTTGTTCCTTTACACATCAGCATAAAAATGATACATGTGCTATTATGAAATTAATGGTAAAAAGATCCACGGTATTCGTTTTGTTGATGACATCGTTGTTTTAGCTGAGACTGAAAAGGAAATGAATCGTATGCTTGATGTACTTCAAGAAGAACTCAGCCATTCAAACATAGAATCAATAGCAAGAAAACTAAAACCACGATGATAGATAAAAGAAGCTTTGATACAAGTGCGAAGGTCAATATTGAGGGCATTAGGATAAAGCAAGTAAAACTTTGCTATTTAGGAAGTCATTTAACTAATGATAACAAGAGTATAGTTGATATTAAGAGAGAAATGCCTTAGGCAAAGCAAGAATTAAAAAAAAAGCAGCCATTTACTAACAAACAGTTACCTCTCCATGGATTCAAGGAAGACATTTGTCATAATATTAAATACGGTGTATTTTAACTTATGGTTGCGTGACGTGAACTATAGGGAAAAAGAAAAAATAAAATACTTGCTGCTGAAATGTGAATTTGGAGAAAACTCACTAAAACTAATTGGACCGAAAGAAAATCAAATGAACTAGTGTGAAACGAAGTATGAGAAAGAAGAACACAATCAAAAACAATTGAAAAGGGAAAAGGAAGCTTATTGGACACCTGATGAGACACAGCGAGTTATTGATTAACATTTTTGAAGGAAAAATCTTAGGCAAGAGAAAGAGAGGTAGACCCAGATTACCCATACTTCAGGATGTTATGAAACGCATGGATTGCAGTCCATGCTAGGAAGTGAAAGAGTTGGCTAAGCACAGGAAATATTGGCAGAACACAGCGACGAGGCACCGCCTGTAGATATATGATGATGATGTGTTATTATATGAATATTTTTTTTCAGAAGCCTACATCTCAGATTGATACATTTATATCATCAATATCACTCAAAATGTACATGTATTATTGCACTGAATATCGCTCAATCCAATCAAATTGTATGACACTCAATATTTAATCATTGTGTTATCCTCTGCATTAACCCTCATTGTAACAAAATTTTTATGGAAGCTGATTTAGCCGTGGATTTTCTCTAGCTTACTATGGTGAATATTTCTCGGCCTGGCACAGAGATGGCGTTCCAATCAGTAAAAATTTATGATTCCTGCCTGGGCGCAGGTGTCATTAGTTCGTAAGACAAGTTTCAACTTCTTCTCTCAAGTAGTTTGTTTACACATATTGTTACAGTAGACCTCTTTCGTGTTTTTCGTTAAAATGGATAAACTTGAATATCGTGCGGTCATAAAATTCTTTGTTTTGGATGGATTAACCCCTAAGGAAATTCATCCGAAGTTGACAAAAGTGTACGGGGACTCTGCTCCTTCAATGACAACCGTTAAAAAGTGGGCTGCTGAATTTAAGCGTGGTCGCACACCCCCCAAAGTTGACCCACGTGAAGGACGGCCAAAAACCACAACCACACCGGAAACCATCAAAAAGGTGCATGATAACGTGTTGGACGATAGGAGAATTAAGGTGAGTGAGATAGCTGATGCCATAGGGATATCGGAAGAAAGGGTGCGAATCATCTTGCACAAACAATTGAGTATGCGAATGCTCTGCGCAAGGTGTGTGCCGTATTTGCTGAATGCCGATCAAAGGCAGATGCGCAAGCGATTTTCGCAGCAATGTTTGGACCAATTAAAAAGGGCACCGACCGATTTTGTGCGCCGATTTGTCACCATGGATGAGACATGGGTCCACCACTACACGCCAGAAACGAAACAGCAGTCGAAGCAGTGGGTAGAAGCCGGTGGTTCAGCGCCAAAGAAAGCGAAGTCGATCGCATCTGCCGGGAAGGTCGTGGCCAGTGTGTTTTGGGATGCGAAAGGGATCCTGTCAATTGATTACCTTGAAAAAGGCAGAAAAATTACAGGCGAATATTACTCCATCTTTCTTGACCAACTGGATGCTAAAATTTGCGAGAAGAGGTCTGGCTTGAAGAGAAAAAATCATCTTTCACCAGGTCAACGCACCTGCTCACAAATGTGCGTTGGCGATGGGAAACTACGGGATTTGGGGTACGATTTGCTCGGCCATTCTCCCCCTATTCTCCTGATTTAGCGCCTTCAGACTTCCATCTGTTCCCAAACTTGAAGTTTTTTTTCTGGGAAGCGCTTCACTTCCAATGAAGAAGTTGAGAGGGCCGTAGATGGATATTTTTACAGAAACGAAAGACGTCTAGTGCAACGATACTTGTAAGCTAACTACCTGAGAAAACAAGTTGAAACTTGTCTTACGAATCGCTGATTGGAACGCCAGCTCTGCGTCAGGCCGAGACATTTTCACCTTATCCTCGTAATTCCATATTTTTATAATAACGTCGTAATATATTTCCCAGTTAATGAAGGTTTCCATTCTATTCGGAGTTTAACTTGCACTATTATTCCCAGCCCAAAGCTACCCTTACCAATATTTACCTTTGCCTTACGATCTTTACATCATATATCTTATATCTTATCTTATTAACTATTATTGCTGTATTACGTAAACAGTTCATCGCTTTTAATTTCATTATCATTATTTTCATCCGATCTCAAAGAACTTCATGTATTTTTCTCGGATTGTAGTAGATGTTAAAGTATTTGGTTACTGTTGAAACCCATTATGTAACTCTAGCTCATCTTAAAAGAGTATATGATATAACGTAAACCTGGCAAATTTCTTCTGTAACTTCGTTGTTTGGCTACATTGTCAAATTAAGTTATTAATTGGTATCTCCACCTCCAATTTCTGCGTAAGTGAGTTAGTTGAACACTATTAGATTGTTTACCTCGTTGCTCTGTACTAGCTTCGCCAACTTATCGCCTGCTGCAGTCGACTTTGATACAAACCGTTTGACCTCAATCGACCAGGAGAAACAAGTTTTTGCATTTACAAAAACAAAGATTAATCGTCGCACTTCCGAACCTTCTTCTGCATGTGTTAACCTGCGTGACTCTTTCGTCAATCTAGCCATATGTAGCTGCATAATTACGTTCAATAATTGAAGGAATACACATTAAATGGAAATGAGGAATCTTCTCGATGACAAGTCGAACGAATACTTCCCGACGATTATTCGGCCTCGGCTACGATAGACCTATTAGCCACCCCTGCTCTTTGCATTAGATATTCACATAATCTCAACCTGTGAAATGTTAAATAAAGTATGCAATGTTTAAAGTTCTCATGAAACCATATCGTATCTTCCTCTTGAAAGAGCCGTTACGATTAGAAAAGGTATTAATATATCACAGTAATTTTCTTCACACCAAGTTCCAAATCACAACATCAACTCTCTGTAACTAACTATAGGGAGAAAACACATAAATATACCGCATTAGCGTCGATGTGGCACTTATACCAACGATGAGTTGGAGCGATTCAAGCCTTTCCATTTTCCTAAGGCAACCATTTACAGACTAAGAAAGTTCCCCTATATATCACACGCACTCTACGTTTAAAGCGACAGTCGTTCTTCTGGTTAACGGTGCACCCTTTCCTCCCAAGCCACTCTCTCAATTCCATTTACGGAGGATCCAATCAGTACCACAGACCCTCGTTCCTTCCCTTTCAACCAAAGATTTCTATTATATTCTCCCTTAGCGATTCCTTCTCCCCAGTCGAGCCCCTTCCCATTCCTCTCTGTCTTTCGTCCGACCGCACGTTCTTTCTCATTCCTTAGCCCCTGAATCGTCAAACTTCCTGCGCAGTTGAAGGTGTCTATACGAGGTTGATGAAGCAAACGCTGCAGAGGGCTTTAAGCGGAGAAATTGATGGCGAAAATAGTCAGGAGATCGTTTGATTCTACTAACTCAGGGTTCCTCAAACTACATCCCACGGGTCAGAACCGGTCCGTGAGAGGTTTTTGTGCGCTCCTCGAATGCGTAGGATCTTATTCTATCTCCAGACCCGCTATGAGACCTTTTAAAACTCTTCTCCGTTATTTTCGAACCCATTTGTAGTAAAAGATAGTATTTCAGGTGTGAATTAGTGGAATTCCTTCATTAAAATACTATGAAATGAAATGCTGTTGTGTATCTCACGTTAGCTTTAATGAATTACAGTCTTATCGATGTGCGGCATCATAATATTTATCATTCATAATTTTGGGTTGCTTCAGTTAAAAATCAAAATAAAAAGATCTGTGTAAGTTAGTGAAACGATGTGAATTGTTTGCCCTCAATTATGTAAGATACTGCCATTTCCTCGCTTTGTGTTTTTGTCCTTACAACTCCTGCATGATTAGGTATTGGGATGGATAAAACTACTTCAACATTTACTAATATAAGTAAACAGCCAAGCAAAGTAATGTAGAGTTAAACAAAACATTGGAAAATGGTTCTGTAGTTCTCCACTAGATGGTTGCGGTTGATATATCACATTCTGGATGAGTGCCTTCGTATAACTCATTTGCGTAGCCCGCTTTTTAAAAGTTAAGGGACATTAGGTCTACTTTGAGCGTCATTCACGAGAATCGCACATCATGAGCATTTCTTTAAATGGAAACTCGAATTTTATCCGTTGAAATAACTGTTACGAATACGAATTCAGATGACGAAAGAATCAACTGCTTGGTGACTTCGTAGTAGGATCCCAAGATGAAACAAAGGAAAAGTCGAGCTTTTACAAACTACAATATTTATCGAAAAACGATTATAGTTTCGAGTCTTCATCATGTTAATGACTTCATGTATCGAAACCATGGTCATCTTCCGTTAAATACTGTGGCTTTTAAAACTTAAGGCTTGTATTGTGGCTCCTTGTTCCTACAGGAGACGAGCACAAAACTTCATATTCTAGCAAAGAAATACCGATTTGCTGGGACTTGAACCCGAGACCTCGGTGAAGCAAAGCTTGCAAGCTAACACTCCATCCCCGAGGTCGGCGTCCAACACACCATAATCGAAACCAACGTAACTATAAATACACCAGAAAGTGGTGAACAGATGGGACAGTACCAATTTTAACAGAGAAAAAATTAAGTTCTGAAAACTAAATTTCCTATCATTGAAGTTTGAAAGAAAATAGTTTCACACCCATATGAATTCGATAATAGCTGACATTAAAATATGGCCTTCTTTCTTAGAAAAACAATTGGATTCTATAACTACAGGCAAATTGATTTAGTATTAAATATAATAATAACTGATTTACTGCGGTCGCTTTGATTTGAAAATTGAATTCTTTACTGAGAGTATATTAATTCAAAAATTTTATCCACCGTTTCGTGACTCATGAGAAGAATTCAATGCAATAAAGATGAAGCTGAAATGCTAATTCAGTAATAAATTTATATAGATGAAGTGACATCTTCTGAGAGAATGATTTACCTTTCTAAGAATATTATAGTCAGAAGTTATTACTGCGCATTTAGACATTTCAAACTGACGAATTCACTTGCACATCAGCATCTCCCCCAATTCTGCTGGCTTCGTATTCTGCTTCATTGTCTTACTGCTTTTACAGCGGCATATTTGAATAAACAAGAGAATGTGATCTTAATAATGGAATTCTTGTGGAACAGAGAAATTTGAATAATTCAAGGGGAGTTCCGTCTCTTGAATCTTCCCTCTGTTATTTTTAGAATTATTACTCATCTTTCATCGTATTCGGCTAATATTATTCAAAAATATTCGTAAACAGAATATTTGATCAAAAGACGTTTCCCATATGGTCTAAGATGAAGCCATTTTGAAGAGCCAAATTTATTAATGCCACTACCACTATAAGTATGACACTAAAGTTCCGTTGATGATCAAAAACGGCAACTGCTGAATTTTGTACTTTCATCGCATTGCCTAATGACATCCTATTTTAAATATTTCATACCAAACCATAAAGCACCATGACATTTTAATCAAACGTGTAAACTTAACATATTAGCAGCAATTAATTACAATATTTTTCCCTCCAATATTTATCGCTTTGAAGTGGCATTCGTATAACTAAACATATAAAAATATACCGAATTAGAGTCTTTATGAGAAAACTGAAAATAGATCCCAACCCTGAGGATGGTCGCAGTGCTAGCGGCCGAAGCGTCGGTATTCCACCGAGAAGCCGTCCGGTTAGCAGCCCAAGAAGACTATCTTCAGCATACATTCCACCGGGAAAGCGTCAAGACTCAACTGAAAATAGATGTTGGAAAATTGTTGCAACTTCACTTGCACATTTTCTAGTCGTAATCGACTTTTACACACGATTTTCTTGTGGTCCTAATAGCTCTAATGCCAACACGTTTTAATTTATAAATACATTTAACCATGAATACAAAAAATAATACGGCTCTTGTTGAGAAATTAGTCGCAAAGGAATCCAATGAAGCTATGATTTGCGCTTTCAGATACTCCAACCTCTAGATGCAGAGGAGAAAAACAATGTCCAAGCTTCTAAGAAGCGTGAACACGGCAATTTTGTTTGCAATATTCCTCTTTCTAAGCTTCCCTTTAAAATACTTGGCGTCACACTATTTTAAGGGTCGTGTTGTATTCGGGCTAATACTGTTAATGAGTTTTTGATCTTCAAAACGTTGAATCCTAGAGGGACTTTCCCAAGAGATTACTTGAACGCGTAGATTGTGAATCAGAATCGATTCCTGAAGTGGAAGATATAGTATGATAAAATTGAATAACCTAATAATTTAATGGCGATATCTCGGAATGTCTGTCACTCTTCCTTAATTGCTAAATAAGTGAGTCATTTAAATTCCCCAACTTCTTGTAGTATTTGATTTCAATTAATATTCAAGACCTTCGAAAATTGAAAGATACAAAAGAGTTCTACGGCTATGAATTGAGCCAACTTTTCTCATTAGTTTGTTGGGTCTATCCCCAAGAAAATGTGAACGTGGCGCGATTGGAAGCGCTTTAAAGACGATTGCTGAGGAAATATTGGAATTAGAACTGAATAGGAAAGCAAGCAGGTGGATAGAATTGAGGATGATGAAATTCGGTGAGTGGTCGAACTGAATATATAATACTACGTGCATCCAAGTACTTCTTTTTGCAATAATGCCTCCAATAATATTGGTTTATATTAGGTGAATTAGTTTAGAAACATTCTTTCGGAAAAAGACCATAATCGTACTAAAATATAATATGAAACGTGGATCTTCGTGGATATGAAAATAGGTGAAGAAAGATAGTATTAAAGCAATATATAAAGCGAAATTACAACGACTTCGTTCGTTTTATTTTTGCTTCAGCTCGATCAAGTATATTAGCAATGACTTTCGATTGTTTCAGACATAAATTTGCTATTGTTTCGGTGTTTTGTGACTAAAACATTTTCATACGATACTTAAATCTAAGATATAGCTTATGGCAGCAATCAGTACACATTTTAAATTTGATGAGCAATATTGAAGCGCAATAATCCAGGAGAAAATAGTAAGAACACGAAAAAAAATCATATTGGATAATATGTTGTTAATTGTGTGGTCTGAGAACGACTTAGATATTCTTAAGTAAAATTAATCTCTACTGAAATAATTTTTATTGCATGTATAGAGAAATAGAAAAATATTTTTTTAGTAATGATAAAAAACCCATTACTACCTTAAATACTCCGATAGAGAATTTTTTTTTCCAGTTGAGAGAAAGTCGTTATTTAAAGGAGGATGTGGTTGCAGCATTGTCGTACGTAATAAAGCTATTTATATTTCCGGATGTACACTTGATTTGATTCGTGGAAGAACTAATTAAAAGCAAGCAATTGGGGGTACCTATGTCTAATTTTAGCATCATTAGCATAGTAAGGCAATCTTAATCAGCCTAAGCGAGTTCAATAGACAAATTTGATGATTCTTCTATGTTCGATATTTCCTGCTGATTGTGTTTATTACAACAGAAACTGAGAGAAAATGTATATACGGCATATTCACTACACTAACTCCTCATTAATTGCCTCATAAGCAAAATAGTGAAGCAAGATATTCGCACATGCGAAATATGACAGAATCAGGCTAGTCAATGTTCTATGTAATTTATAACATTCGAGATGATAATAACTTCAATTCGAATTCGAATATTCAAATTCGAATCTTAAAAATTTCAATATTTCTGATATTAAATATAATAATTGATATGAATCTGGATTTACTGATTTAAGTCTGTTTGCTGTTATAATACTCCTTTCCCTTACAGAAGTCTTGAGTCAGAATGAGGAAACTGTAAAGCGGCAGAACATTTTCAGTCGAGTTATTGTTTTATTTTAGCTTTTCTTCGTTTATTCATGGAGCTATTTCGCTATGATATAGACGTTAAATTATTAGAAATTCTAAATTTTCCCAAAGTTAGCGTCGAAAGTCATTCATTAGCTAATACATTTCAAAGAGACAGCAAATCTTGTTTAGCTCGAATGAACAGAACCCATTCTAATATTAAAAGTGTGAATATGCTTCCACGAAGCAAGTATAAGCGAACCACAAATAAATATTTCATCCAGTTGATGAAATATGGAGGTAGTTAGAGAAAACTGGAATCCCACGGGGCATTTTCATAGTATAGCTTCTAGAATTGACCTTCCAAGAAAGGGGCGTTAACAAAACAAGACTTAATTGTAGCGAAACATAATTTGCCTTGGTTAAATTGGGGATGCGAAGGGAAAGGAGCAAGGTACAATAACTGATTTACCCTATGGCAAGGGTTTTCAGACTATTAGCGAACCGTACCTCGAAAATGCGTATCACTTTAGATGATTAGCCTTCATACGATAATAGCTTCAAAACTTTTCAAGCTTGCAAAAATTGGCGAACTATCATTGACGATAATGTAATACCATATTACTATCATTAAGGCTTTATAAAAAGAGATATCCTTACGATCCTAATTTATTTGCCTATGCAATTAATTTTAGTAACCGAAATGCCAAAACATATTTCCTCTTTGTTAAAAAATAAAAATATCATTGATTAATTCAAAAAGTTAAGGAACTGGAGAAAGACCAATGAAAATTTAGGTAGTATCTAAAGCGAGCCAGAAGTGAGTTTTGGAAGAGGTTAAATAGAGAGATATCTTTCTACGTACCTTAGAAATGTCGAAAGCTGCATAACAGTGCATTGATGTAGAATACTTACTTTCTACATTCTACATTCTTCAATTACGGATCCAAAATAATGATCTTTGGTGATGTACGCCGTGCTTATGCTTGACCTCCGTATAGACTGAAAAATATCAAACGTGATAACAGTTAAACAATCTCTGCCAACGACAAATTACATTGCACCAGACAATTACTATTCATGAATAAATACGACATTGAGGAAAAATTCTTGATTCCTATTTATCATTGTTCAGCTCTCGAAATTAGACTCTGTACTCAATAATGAGTGTGATGGTCCCAATAAAACTATGTGTACAAACATAGAAACTGATGAACAAAGAAATTAGAGAAATATTCCGAGCTTCAAACACATTATAGGATCAAGATAGAAAATCAATGTATAAACTCTTCGACCATTAATCTGTATGGTGTGAGTCACGGTGGTCCTTCAAGTTATGAGACGCCAAAACATATATTAGAAGTAATAATGGGAAATCGTGTTTAGCTGCGTTTAGACGTTTTTGCTTACGCTCATCTTTTTAGTTCCACCTTTTGCAGTTACTGAAAGAAATATTGCTGCTTCGTGATTAATCCCTTGCTTCCAATTCATCGAGATTACCGGCATATGAAAATGACAGTGATGTACATTTCCTACAAGACCCCTTTAAAAAGAGATAATTATGAGTTATAGCAGAATGGAAATACATTCTGAAGGAAAGTGAGGGAGAAATTCCCAAGAACTTCATGCATTCCCGTAACCATTATCAAGAACTTTAGGCCCCTCTTCTTATGATATCGATCAAAAACTACTTAATTGCCGCGCGCATAAAGCAAACGTGTTACATGATAATCGCCTAATTGGTACACCCTTATTTAAGTTATCGACTACCGACAAGGAAACTTGATAGTGCAGAGATATTTTTTGGAGAGTGATGAGAGGAGAAAGGAGCGAGGTGATAATGAGCTTGAGAGGATACAGTAGAATCGCAGAGGAACGGTAGGGAAAAAGGTTCCCTTCCAAAGGATGGCTTTAGTGGCTGACTGAAGCAGAAAAAAATACCGAGGAAATAAAAAGCCTTTTTCTCATCATCGATGACAACGGGAGGGAATAAAGAAAGAGATCCGCAAGAGAGTAAGAAGTTTAGGCTGCGCTGGTGGGTGGGTGGAGGAGAATTTGGCGGTGGTGATAGGGAAGGGGGTGAGTTTTTGAGGGACATCCCTGAGGTTGACGGATAATGGGAATGGTTTTGTGTGTGAGAAAGAGGCAGGGATGGATGGAATATACGGCCTGTTAAGGAGTGGCGAGACAAATTGAGTTCCTCTGCCTATAGAATACCCTCATTTGCTTCCACTGCTACCCACCGCAACATTGCCACCTTTAACCCCCGACGAACCTTCTTTTTCGCTCCCTTTCTTATCTGCACCTTCCTCTATCTTCCTTAGCATCACTTTCACGGTCCGCGATGACTGATCGTCGGAAATACCTCGGCACGAGGAAGATTAAGTTGATAATTTTCGGTTCTCAAGAGCTATATATGGGTCCTACCCCTCGGAGCGATTTTTAATGGAAAGAACGAAATCTGGACGGGTGGGGCATCCTGGATAATTATGTGGTCATATATAACCGCTCCAACGCCTCTGAATTATTTCGAAGATGGTTAAAAATTATTTAAAAAATATGGACGCCGTTCGCCAATATCTGAGGTGAGTTATTGCTCTCCGTTCATTCCATAAGGCTGGAGCGATTAAAATTTTCGATTCCTACGATGAAATTGATGGATAGGGGAATACGTCACAGCGCTCCATATATCATGGTCGATACTTTAGATTTAAACCGTGATAATTTTTAAATCAACCTGAAGAGACAGATTTAGTGTTTAAATCTTAGTTGGCGATCATGTTGATAATACGCAACTCTCATGATATATATTATCCTTGTATACGTAAATTGCTTTCGCAATTTCCACTTTACGAAATTTAAAATATTACTACTTCATACTTCTCAAATTATTATATTATATACGAAATATACGATAAGTTTATATTTTCCTGTGGTAAATTATGTCTTTTAGTGAACGCTGGTTAAATATTCTGCTACTTAAATTTCAAATGATCTCGTTCAACTGTATAATGTTTCTTAGTTTTGAAAATAATAGGAAAGCAGTAGGTAAGTACACCAAGTACTAAATAAATATTTTCTTGGACTACCTACAATTTCAAATCAGAAAAAAGTTTCACATCCCTATCCATTTGATAAATCGAATGGTAGAGTATTTCATATCTTTATAACACTAATTTTATTTTATATTGTAAATAAAATCAGAAATTACAATTTTAAGCATTGCACTTGATAAGTTCAATCAGTAATCTTTCCATTGATCCGTATCATAGTATGTACTTACTAAGGCCTACTTTAATACTATGGGGATATTAAATAATAATGCTATATCTATATTTTTCTGAGCAAACAACTCTGCAGAAAATCCCTTAAAAAAAGTATTTTACAAAGGATGAAATTAAATTTATCTCTCTATATTTATTTATATTAAATAACCGTGTAAATTATAATCATGATATAGTCTTTATGACATACGAGTATTGTCTCTGTGACACATATAAACCACACCGATCACCAGCGCGGTTCAATATCTTTGATAGTCTGATTTGCTTCTTATGTCGGCATATTCTTTCTGGATAGCCTCATCATGTCGCCCTAAAGCGGAAAAAATATAATTGCATACTTTGTAATTTAAATCTATGATGGTAACATACTAGTCTACTGTGCATAAACTAGTGAATAAGGTAATCGAACTAAATATGCGTCAAAACTTTATTGCTTAAACGATTGTTTAGAACTTTATGAAATATCGATATTATCTGTTCCAAAATTGAAAATCGATTGTGGCAGGCTTTACGATGTGGCAATCCATATGAAAAGGATGGCATGAATAAAATAACAAATACTCTTTTCCAGAAATGTATTTAAAAAACACTACCGGTTTCGGCACAGATCGGCCATCATCAGGTCCTCAGATCACCTGATGATGGTCGATCTGTACCAAAACCGGTCGTGTTTTTTAAAATACATTTCTGGAAAAGAGTATTTGTTATTTTATTCATACGTTTCTTTTTTACTATATTTTTAAATAAAACTGCGAATATTTCAAATAAAGACATAATATATCGTCGATATTGATATCTTCTCGTAACTTGGAATGCCATATATTTAGAAAATCTAATTTTATGGTATTCCGAGCGATTATGTATCTTCTACCATGTAAAACTACATTGACCTACTTCATTCTCAAATGTGGCTGCGAATGCAAAAACTTAGTTCCTTAGAAGTACGGTAACTAGCGTTCTCCCTTTCCCGAGTCTAGCAATCGATGCATAGTCTGGATTAGATGAGATGAAGTATGAACTTGCAAGATCGTATAAAGAGGTATCCTTTCAGCATACATATTACCCAAGTAATCGTAAGTGCTTCTTTCCTCTCTCATTTCGAAACTTCCCTCTTTCGGGAAACCTTCGCGTAGAATCTTTCCCGGCCCCACTTCATCTCCCAAGATGCCATCAAAAGAACGGTATTTTAATATTGTACGTATTACTAGTCAATACCGCCGCAGTTAGACATTTCGTCGTATCTTTCACATGCTTATCTCTTCCGTAAGGTAAAAATATCTTACTATACAGAAATGCATCTATTAGTATCAAATTTAATCAAGGAGATATATCCCATTCTGCTTTTTTATTTAAAAAAATTACAGTAGCGAAACATCTAGTGCACTAGCCTTCTATCACTGAGATCATGAGTTCGAATCCTGGTTAACCGTATTTTTACGAACTAGGGCATGGGTGTTTATCTACATCATAGATGTATCTAATTTTTTAAATGATTTAAATGGATATAACTGGGAGCTCCTCTTCTGTTATAAAATAAAATGACCTATGCATTTATAAGTAGCATCATCGCAGCTTCGCTCAAAATGTCAGAATCATGTAGCTTCCAAGGCAATCTGTGGTTATCCGTATTCAGTGCAAGCGAGGAACTTGATCTCTTTCACACCGGGGATGCTGATAAAAATACGACTCCGAAGTTATCATTACCATACTCTATACGATCCACGATGCCAATATTTTGAACCAATTTAAAGTAAAGGAAAATGACAAGTCCCCGCTATTTATATGGTAATACGTGTTTGCTACGCGAGTTATTCTCCGCATAAATGTTAGCGATGCAAGAGTTTGTCACCTTAAAGGAAATACATCCCTTGTCTCCCTTCAAGAGCCTGCAAATATTTTGTCCCGATGCGGAAAAAAAATGCTCTTTGAATGGTGCACGCGGGGTGAAATCAGAGGTTAAAAGAATGAGGCTGAGAAACCGCACACATTCTCTCGTTGTACCCGCTCTAATTTCCAACGTACTTTCGGTTGCTCACTTCTTTACACATCTCGGCCTCTAATTAGGTTTATTTACGATCTACATCCGTGCGCGTCCGTGAAATAACTGTATTCTCCCCCAAAAAATTCCGTTTTTAAAAGCTAGTAAAGGGGTGTACCAATCCGCCTCGTTTTCTTCTTCACCACAAATTCCAAGCATATTTACTTTCTCATGGGGAAATTAAGCCTTCAAACCTTTTGTCTTCCACGGTGTATTTACATATCAAATACATGGTGTGTTTATCTGCAACAAAAGTTAGTTAGCACACTAAACCACGCCTTTTTCAGGTCAAGTCTAAATTATCTTCGAGAAAGAAGAGAGTTTAGCTGCCTAATCAAGAATCAAATAACCCCTTTTACCTCTGAAGATGATATCATTGTTGTTGAAATGCGAATTCCTAGAAAGCCGATTAATCAGTTTTCTTTCCTTGGTTTGGTCAGTAGGCGCAAATAGCCGACGAAACGTCTTTTAGAGCGTATTAAACCTTTACTTCATTAATAATCATGTTTTAATTTCCTTCCTTATACTGACAGCGGAGTAAACCGTTTTTGTAGTATCATAACAAACTCCTATGAAAAAATATCTTATCCAAAATTGCGGGCATATGTAAAACAGAACTTGAAAAAAATAACCGTCAGATATTATGCGGCACACGAAGTGCTAACATTAGGGACGAAACAATATGAAATCGCGTCACACTTACTAGGAAGACAGCATTAATGGATCCAATATATGGAAAACTTTCCAAAATCACAAAGTAAATTTTTCCTCACATCTATCATGACGATACATTTTTTGTGGGTTTGATCAAAAACATATTATCTGTGTTTTCACGTTGAATTCACACCGTAATGGTCAACATTTCAGTCTTTCCATTGCTGGATATTTATTCCGGACCTTTCTCTTGAGGTAGGAGGAATATTGTGGCCATCTGAAGTGGATAGAAACGGTCGCCGTAAAGCAAGGAATAGGGCATGGAGTTAACCTGGAAAACTTTGCGAGGAGGTCAGTACTAGTGGTATTAGAGATGGGAGGGGAAATGTCGGGGACTTGAGGGTACTAGATTCGAAGCGGGCTGAAGTTCGGTAAATGGGAATCCTTGAAGACTGTTTTTCGTTCAACATCGAGGTCTGACTGTCCCTCAGGTCTTTAAAATGCATTGCCTCTTTAGCCACAATATAATGCCAGTCTCCATTTTAAGAAACTTTTATGTCCATTATCTCAAAAGTACATTCAGTATTACCTTTTATTATATTCATTATCAATTTTTTGAAACATTCGGTACACTCCATAAATTATTAAAATCGTAATATCGGAAGTCGGCAAGTTCGTAGACAAGCATTGTTTTTTTTTTTTTGTTTTCCTGTTGGAGTTAATGTTTCAACTCATCGTATTAAACGTTGTAAAAAACTATTTATCATTTAACTTAGCGTGTCATAAATGCGTGTTTGCGTACTTGTTATGCTCTAATCAGTGATTATTTACTCTTTTCAACTATGAATTGAAATGAAATAGGAAAATATTGTCATCAAACGTTTCATTTTTCCGTAGAAACTGATGGTTATGTTTCTGGGAACGTTTTTGCAATTTAATTGCACTCAATTTTTATTTCACAAGTTTTTAAGTTAAGCCCAAAAACCGAGTTGATAAGGAAAACAAGGGTATATAGAACCTCATAAAACCTCAGCGGTGTATCGGTTACGGCGCTTTCGACTACCACGCCAATGCCTGGGTTTCTGCGGTGCTGGGGTAATTTACGAGTAGTAAACGAGAATTAACTGCCGGTAGTTTTTGGGAATTTGATGACATAGGGCGATTCAATATACAAATGTGACAATTGAAATAAAACTTTGGATAATTGTGCTAAAAACTTAGTGTTAACTTAATTTTGTATATCTAGCACAAGACGCCTTAATCTGCTCCCTATAAGTTGGTACGATATGAGCGGAAAGTCATTGATATTAATATTCCAAACCTTTACATCTTAGGCGCTTGCCACTAAATACCGTTAATTTTGCTATAACTACATATTTTTTTCTTAAAATTGATATTACAGACGCAATATTTGAGTATACGTCTATAAGTCTCAGTAAAATCTTCCTGTTTTTTTCTCGCTAATTTAAATTACGTTTACCTTAAAAAAGTAAATACGAGAAAGAAAAGTAAGAATGAACACATTTAATTGTTAGCGGGTAATTGCAAGTATTAAAATTCACAGTTTACAGATATTAATAAACCATTCCAGACGGCGTACGCTTGAAGGTAATTGATATTTAATGATAAGATTCGAAATAACACCCGGTACTCACACCTAGTCGATTACCAGAACAGTTCTAGAGTCAATACTTAATCAAATTATTAGGTTGTGATACGAAATTATAAGAATAATATTGCAAGAAAAAATCTTGCTTTTCACACAGCATAAAATACACCAAAATAAATAAGAAAATTTTTAATTTTCTTAGCGAGGGAAAGATATAGAAACTACATTGACCTACTTCATTCTCAAATGTGGCTGCGAATGCAAAAACTTAGTTCCTTAGAAGTACGGTAACTAGCGTTCTCCCTTTCCCGAGTCTAGCAACCGATGCATAGTCTGGATTAGATGAGATGAAGTATGAACTTGCAAGATCGTATAAAGAGGTNCTTAGCGAGGGAAAGATATAGAATTCGGAATGGAAATGTGCAGGCAATTGAAGTAAAGGTAAAATAGACGTAGGAGTTAGAATATGCCTTAATTGCAAACATTCTGAAGCAATAACTACAGGCAATTAAACTTTCTGATAGACCTTTATAATGCGATTTACTACCGGAAAAATGGAAGTCGGAAGAGAAATCAGGTCGAAGAAATCATTGTTGTATGAAAGCATTCCTTTTCCAGAGGAGCTCCTTATCACCTTATCATTCAAGCCGTCGCCCGTTCGACCATCAGTATGCCATACCCGTTCTCAGACGTTTGAATGTCAAATGCATCTGTGGTGAATGGAATCCTCTTTTAAAGCGTTAGCGTGACCTCCGCTTTGCATTTCACGCGAGACTTACTTGATTCCAGATAAAGCTTGAATTGGAAATGAGTTTTTGAAAATCTGAAGAAGAGTTACTCTGAGAGGAAAGATTGCGGCATCTAAAGCTGTTAGACTAAACACTAATGAAATAAAAATTGATTTCTAAATTACTGCACCAAGAAGCATCCGTTTGTCTATTTTCTTTAAAAATGTCGGCTTGCCGAGTAAATTTATGGCAAACTCTTTAAGCACTTGTAAGTGCTTAAACTGTGATAACCATTTATAATATATCCGTAAAGTAAATGTATCTCCAAAAATCCATATACATTCGTTATGAATTATCAACCACATATTGCTTTCAATTTTCATTCATTCTTATACATATATTTGGATTGTAGACTTAAGAGGAAGGAAGGAGGACTTAGGAGGAATATTTACACCTGGATCAAAATACTAGTTAGTTATCTAGTTGAGTTACTCTTCTAATCATTCAAAAGATATATACAGGCTCAATATCTAGTTATTTCGGAGCTCCTTTTTGTCTCTGCGAAATGTATTCTCCAAATATCTAGAGTAATGTCATGAGATTTTGGTACAAATTGAATCGAGAACCATGGATCATAGATCAGTTTTTATGAAAATATTTTTGTCACATTTTGTTCGTACAAAATGTACATACATAGCAGTGACAAAGTCATTGGCTTTCAGCACAAATTATGCACTTGAGTAATTTGAGTGATATCCTCTCTCCCACGTGAATACTTATTAGTTAGAGTTTAGTTAGTTTAGAGTTTATACTATATAATTTAAATTTCAGTTTTAAGTATAACTTCTCTGAATAGAATTTTCACGGCATACTCATGGAAACTTCTGAATTTCCAAGATATGTGAGCATCGTTTACACAGTTTCGAACCACATCCTAACGGAAAAAGTTTCAATTAACATCAGAAATAATGTAATAATATCGTAAATTGTTTAAACTAAACAAGCATGGAGTCAACCGCACTGTAACATGTTAAATATTAATGACTTTTTATGCCGAATAATGAAGGATAAATTATTTAATATTTGAAAAGATTGTACCTGAAGCATAAGTAAAATAATCATTGGTATCTATTAAAGAAAAAAATTATCTGAATTTAGCAAAGAAATTCACTTCAAAAGTTAAATGGCAAATGTGTAAATGAATCTGAAGAGGGACGTCGCACAGTGGGTAAGATCTCATTAATTTCAATAGATAGATATTTAAACATTACCAGCTTACTTTTATCAAAAAAATGATTATAGCTTAATATTATCGAAAAATTGACAAGGTAGGCGTAGGCAAACAAAGTATTGTGCTATATTTAAATATCGAGAAAAACGAGGATTCTTCATTCATGACAATGGGATTTTAATAAACGAATTCAAACTAAAAGTGTTAACAGAGTAGGAATGTTACTTATAAACCAGTAAAAATACCATTAAGATGCGAGTTGGTCCGTATATCCTCTCAAATCCGAGATCGTCA
>KZ308174.1:2470957-2484377 GCA_000376725.2 Ladona fulva
GCTATCCCGGCAGAACATTTCTCTAAGCCATTCGGGATACTTTGTGGGCAAGGACGTTGCGAGTTCGTCCGCATGGAGGCATCGTTCGCAGTCACGGCAAGTTATTTGCTATTTCAGCTACCTCTTACTGCTTTTTTTTTACTTCGATAAGTGTCTACAGCAAAGATAAGTCCTCCGCATGTAAATATTTTCGGCCGTGATAATGTAATTTTCAGAGAATTTTTTTATAAGAATTCTTTTTAAGCTTCTAATAAATTTGTCAGTATCAGCGTTTAATAAGCAGATAGCTTTTATAATATCCTAGAAGATTTTTCACTTCTCATATCTTGTAATCTATTTTAACTCATACATTATAAATATTTTTACATAAGCATATCGTATACAAGGGAACTAATGATAACTTATGGTTCCCCCGAGCCAACTTATGACTGAACGTGAGGTTCCAACTATGGATTGTTATTGAGCAGCGTATTATTTACTTTATTAAAGAACATATGGAACAAATTATAAGTTCTGAGAAACATTTCTTACATTAATTTTTTTTACCCGAAGCATAAGTTATGTAAACTACTCTCTACATGAAATATCTGATAGGATCACATACATGTTTATCAAAAAAGTTGCATTTACTGACAAATTTGACTGTCTCATATTATGCAAATTAAAAGTAAAAGCATTAATATACCACAGGAAGCAATTTTAAGAGTTTGCCCTTGTTTTACGTCTAACAATATCAAATGATTGTTTTAAAGCTACATCTTTCTCAGATTTGGTAAAATTTTTAAGCTGTTCATAGGGAGCTTTATTGTTTTAAACTATAATACTGATATTTCTGAAAGAAACGTTCCAATATTTGAAAGCAAAGGTTGGACATCTATTTCTTCTAATTCTTTCTTTAGAGCATTCAGTGCACCTGGAATCCTAAATAACTTATCTATCATAGTTAATACATATAACACATTGACAAATCAACTTTATTAGGGACAATCAATTTAGTATAATATTTTGATCTATACTAGAGGTTTTCAACCGTTTTTACCCAGCGCCCTCCAATGTATTCTTGTTAACAGAATAATTTCCCTAACTCTCTCTTAGGTCCCGATAACTTAATATAGTGCTAATGGAAATAATTACGAAAAAATTAATTTTTATAATAATGCCACTTATGATTGCTGACGTAATGCAGTCAAAATTAGACATTAAAATGTATGTTTTTGTCCATAACAATATATAAGAGTTATGAGCATTTTAGAATCATTGCGTTCCATTTAAATAAAATGCATAAGTAAGCACAGCATAAGGAGGATATTGCATTAGACAGTTTTTACACGGTTACGTTCATATCTTTCCACCTTCAAAATCTTCAATCTTGTAATGGTATTTTTCTACCAGTAAAACGTTTCACCGTCGTCCTATCGAAGGGTACTTAAATTTTCTTTGTTATGAACTTCCACACACGTTTGGACATAACTGTAGATTCTATCATCTGGAGAATACTCTCCACCCATCAAACATCCACTAGTTGTATGGATCAAATTGGTAATAGATCATCATCAGTATCCTTTGTGGCGATTTTCTACAATTGTGTATATTACTTCCAATATAGAATTGAAATTGCCTAAAGAGAATCAAAGAGAACGGACTTAAAAAAATGTCCTATGAGACCGAAACGCGAACTCAGATCTTCTCCTTGCTTGGTGGCTGCTTTAACCATTTCCTTGACTTTATTTTTCCTAATATAAAGAGTTTAATTAGGAACAAGTACTTTCTTTCATTGTTTCTAGTACACACATTGACGTTCTTCTTTTAGAATGTCCTAGTAGCATTATTATTCTTTCCTGCAACAAGATATAGCATCCCTAGCAATTGTTCCTGATATTTTAAGGAACTCTTCATGTCCATGTGTGAATACCTTGCAAAACTCAGGTACTTACTCAGAATTTTCATTCCCCTTAAAAACAGCCATCATGAGATAGCATGAATTTTAATGTTAAAAAGACTGTGTCTCTGGAGGGAACGTGCGAAAGCTCGACATAGTAAAATACCGCAGGGAGTCTCACGAGTCTTGGGGCAGCTACGGAAAGCGTGAAGGGCCGTCATGAGCTAAGGAAATCCCAGAATATTTATTTAGCATTCTTTTTGTACCACCCATATTAGAGTGTGTATGTTCTCATAGCACTACCTCTTCTATTTTCTGCTAGAGATTTTCTGAAGAATTATTCTTAGCAAATCTTCGTAGTCTCATAAGTTTTAATTACTTCTTCCAGTGAGCAGTAGCTTTCTATTTGAGTTGCTGTTGAAATTCTTCTCTTTCTTGCCATTTTATTGAGGAACATGCAAATCTTATCTTTCATTCCGTATACTTTGTATTCGTGGGGTGTTAGCAGAAATAGTTCATCAAGAATGTTTTAGATGTACTAGATTTATAAGTACGAAAAATGTAGTTGTGGCGAAAAATTGGTCCTTAGCTAATAACCTAAGCACTTGTCTTGGTGTTATTTGACAATATTTCCTTGAATTGGACAGTGATGTGAACGACGATGTTGTGTTGGTTCCAAAGGTATGAAGGATTACATAATTATAAACGAAAATATTGCTACAAAGCTTGAGTAATTTTTACAGAAAGGTCTTTTTAAGGCAATGAGTTGTTCGAAAAATTGGTCTATAAACAATCAACTCTAATTCAAGTTAATTTTTATATGAAGGCAAAGTACGAAGAATATAAATCAATTTATTTTTCTGATATTGGATTTTAAAATAAAGCAAGGCATTTCAAAGTTAACTATAGAGCTCTTGATTAATTTTTAGATTAAATGGAAGATTTTCTTACTTCGTTCAGTTAAAAGTGCATTATTTTTTATCATAAAGACTGACCAACCCAATCCGTAGTCAGCTCTCAAAATCTATACACAAAGGTATTTTTGAACGCAAAATAAGATTTCATTTAGTATATTATTTTGGAAGGGAGCAAATGACATCGTTCTTCGAAATTAACCAGAAGAAAGCAGGTCATTATTTAAAAATGTAATGTTTCTCTCCTATATAAAACAGGAAGATAGAAACGTAACATTTCTCGTCCATCAATCTAAAAAGTAACCGAGTGAGTTATAACTTACTTGTTTAATTTTAAGAGATTTGTTTGAAATGGTTATTTTCAGAAGTCAATTCTAAATAATTTGTACTCCAATCGAAATTCTACTCAATCTTATATTTTCTATTAATCTCTCCACTACACAAGTTGAACTTTCCTTCATTCAGAGTAAAATTGAATTACCGCAATAGCCACCTTCGTGAAATCACCTTATCTTTACGCATCATCTATGATGAAAAATTAAAATAGTTGCATGATTTCCTGCTTGCTTCTCGCAACAGAAATCCGTATAAAGCTAATCAGAATCAAAATCTACATGATTGAGAATCATCACAGGTAAATGTCTGTTTTGGGTATGTCAGTCTGATTTTATTCCATGATTGTAAATTTATATTAAGGAGAATTAGAATGAGGAAAAGTATATCCCAACTCCAGTTCCAGGGATAGGAGGCATCAGTTTCCTGGAAAGAGGAGGAGTGTGCTGAAATTATACCATCTGGACGACTAGCCATATAAAAGAGAGATTCTTTCCCTACTGATCTCTTAGCCATCTTGATTCCTTGCTAAGTATCACACCATTTTATTCCTGTATTTATCTAAGGACATTAAACAGTACAAGAATATACTTAAGCAAATATCCATTTTTTAGAGTTTTAACACTGTATACTCAATCAATGTCTACAGCATTGTAAACCTTATGGATATTTTGCATTACATTTGCATTCGTATGCATTCTTATATTCATACGTATAAGTATTATTTTTTTATAATCAGATTCAATTAATTTTGTATGTCAGATGCATTGCGTAATATTTAAAACTAAACTTCATGATCGATAAAAACTTTAAAATACTTTGCCTTTCAGTATCAGCCTATTCATTGCCAAACTATTACAAAGACTTTAAGATATTAAATGATAAAATGCTCTCTGCACTTTATCCATGTTAAACCCAAAGGAGAGTACAAAATGGGCACCTTTCCATAAACTTAATAAAACGATTATTTATTTCGATATTTTTAGATATCTTTCTAATTAATTCATCAGATTATTACGGCAAATTCCTAATATTTGTATAAAAATATCAGCTCCCTGTTTCAGTCAGCTCTTCTAAAGAAAATTAGCTCAGTTGCGGAAAACCCTAAGAGATAAATCAACTTTAACTTAAGCGGGATTAAGGATTGGAATCTATTCGGCGTTGATGAAGATAGACGGTGTGACTATAGAGACGAAGTAGAATGGTAGAGAGTTGTGGTAGAGGAAACGTGGCGATGCGGGGATATGGTTTCTCAACATTTAGTGTGGAGAGAGTGCCATCAAAGGGAAAGGGAAATGGCAGAGGGGGCGGGTTGGGAGAAACTGGAAAGGAGGACGGTGGATTGATCATAAATCGTGCTCATTAGTGCCGAGGACTGCGCCCCCAGAGGTCTGGATTCTAGGCGCCATCCCCATACCACTCTTTTGAACCTCAAACTCTCCCGTTTCTCTCTCTTTCTCCCGCTTCTCAACCAACCATTTTTCAGCCCTTTTACCACATCCCTTCTTACAGTTATGTGTGTCGATGGTTGAGTCATATAGGGTGAGAGAAGTGTGGTTACTAGAGTCCGGTAAAGTTTTCTCCCGTGAAAGGACTGCTCTGAGGATATTCGCTCCAATTTGAACGGAACCTCTCCGACCTCAACTATGCATCCGTTTTGATGAGTTAGGAGACAGTCTTAGTGAAGATTGTTTCTAACGTTTAACTATCGATATTGATACTGTTTCCTTCTGCGTAATTGTAGCATTATAGCATATTGATCTGACACTTCTCGTACTTAGTTATTTAACTCATCCTACGAGATTCGTTTAATATTGTTGATTCATACCGATTCTTACGATTGAACTCTATATTTCATCTCTACTTTAGCACACTGTTTAATATACTCTTCTATTGTCATATTTTTTTGTTAAATAACTAATATAAGCATTTTTTATGGAATCAGTGGATTGCACATTATCTGTGCGACACGTGCATGTTCATACCTCTGATTGAATCCCTGAAACTGTAAAAAACACTTCTTTTTTGTCTTATTACTTAATTTGATCTTTTCATCAAAAGATAAAATTTCAATGCAATGTTTTGGGGTAGGAACAGTCATATATTCCTATAATAACAGTTTATATGTAGGAACAACATATTATTCACTTGAACAATTCAATCGATAAGTTGAAACTCCTGCTGAACCCCTGTTTATTACAAATCATAAATATTCGAATATTTGTTCGGTTATTTGAGTGTGATTAAGAGAGAAAATTTGTAATTACTGGTAGACAAATACATCTTTGAATATATCTCTGAGATTTGATCCCTCAGAAGATCAACGAATTGCGTTTAAGGAGAATTTGGCAAAGGAAAGAAGCGTTATGGAAAGAATTGAGGCTATGGTACACTTGATGTTTTCGACTATTAACCGATTCCTGGCTCTACCAACTTCAAACTCAGAAGACACGAAGTTTGATCATTAAAACGAACTTCATAAAAAACGGGACAAAACAAAATACGAGCGTCAAAAAAGTGCACTTCCTTGAGGAATTTTAGGAGCATCCCATTTGATAGGAAAATACCCAAAAATCATCCCCGTATTTCGAATTTAAAACTAATCATTAGTGTTTCGTTAATTAGGAATAGCAAACCGATGTTGAAGGACTTCTTAAGTATGGAAATATCTTTTTCTTATTTACTTCCGATGAACCTTCCTAAAATATCTGAAAATAATATCCAAAAAGTTTCATCGGTTATTGGAATGACGAAGTGAAACTAATCAGAGAGAGTATAATTGGAGATTAATCAACTGTAAATTGGAACTTCGGGAAGCACTTGGAAAGTGGATTGGTGTGGAATGAGATTTGGAGTATTCAGCTGTAGAGCAGCCTCGGGATAGGGTTTTTTGAGGTGGAAATTAAAAGAGATATTCTCAAATCTAGAGGATGTGCAGGATATGGTTAAAATGTTGCGTGCATTTTCAAAGGGCCTTCCCATTCTCACGATGTTATCCTATTTTTAAGCGTTTTCTTCCCATCGATTAAATAAGATTATTAACGTGAAATATGCAATATTATCTGAAAATAATAACGCAAAAGTGCGGTGGATATCTCTGCCTTCTTTAGAGAAATCGAAAAAGTACATAAAATTTCCAAAGATATTTAGCATATGAAAATGCCTGACAGTTTCTATATATAGACAGTTTTCTATACAGTTTATCATCGTATTATTTAATGCTTAAAAATCTTAATTTATGTAATTTAGGATGTTTTTATCTATTTTATTAGAAATGTAAGTTCGGATTTCTTTGAACTAATTAATGGATAATAGTTACTTAGGGAAGTAAATGCAAACCTTCGTATATCACTTGTTAGATAAGCGTTGTGTATAACTGAAATTACGTCGTAGCGAATCACGCAAGAGTCTAATTTTACAAGGATATATGAACTAAATAAGGAATCTTCCTTGTGATGTTTCATGTATGATGTAAAATAATATTTATTTATTTAATAATCATTGCAGGTTGGTCGATGGACCAGGTGGCAATGGTCTCGGGACATTTATCATTGCAAGGCGGATATCCCTCCTAAGGTTAAAATTGCGTGCTTTACCTTCTCTCTGCCACAGTTTTCTCTAATTCAGAAAGTGAAGAGCTGATTGCTAATCATTTACAGCAATTACTCTGGATTTGCCAATATAGTTTGCGTTAAAACTTGTTAAGACTAAGATAATTTTTCAAAAGTAATCAATATGGTTTGGCAATGCTAATTGGTAGGCCATACTACATTTTATTTAATGAGACTAATAACTTCTACTATATTTATTTCCCCGAATGACATCGAACTTGAAAATTCGTCTTCTTTTTCGGAAGAACATTAATCCAGATACGGTATTCGGACCGATAGCTTCCAACACATCTTTATATACGACTTCCTTGCGATTTATAATAATTAATGTAATGGTTACATAATATATAATCCGTCGCGTATAACACAGATGAGATATTTTTATAGCTAAGAATTATATCACGTTGAAATTTACGTATTGTATGTACCTCAATAACTATGGACAGCCTTCTAATTTTTTCAGTTGCTAAATCATACTCATGTAGATTATATTAAGTGATAAGCATAAGCTTTGAAAATTGTGTTCGTTTCTTAATTTCGTACATTAAGAAATATTTTTATATAGCAGCTAATATTTATTGAATATAACATTAAAATAAAAAAGGGAAAGTTCTGAAAACTTACTTGGAAAAGTAAACTGCAACCTTCCCAAATGTACACCCCATGTTATATTATTTTTTTTCAGAGTGCCTATAAATAATAGACCGCAGAGCGTAGAAAATGTTCAGGGCACGATGCAGAAATGCATAAAATGCGGATTACGGCGTTGAGTAGGAGCTTTGAGGAATGGAGTTTTGACTCGCAATGATACCCAATGAGTGGTTCGGGAAATGGCCTTGACCTTAGTGGGTAATGGCGGGAAAAGATTATCTCGCGCACTTAGACATCATCCCTGAATTTTACGAGTTTTGAGATCACTCCTCGGAAATCTTTTCCGCAGAAGCCATAAGAGTCATGGTATATCTCAAATCTTATATATTATCCTGGAGTGTACGGTGTATCCTCAAGGTGAAACATTTCTTGCGCCAAATGTAGAATTTCAAACTTATTCTCTTTCCTCTTTTGTTATTGCACCTTCTAATAATACGCCCATTTAAAGTTTTGTTTACTTATCATGTCTTTCTCTTACTCCCCACTTGTTCGAGCCCCTTTGTTGTTCCATTCATTCTAAAGGCATCTCACATATGCCTCGAATTCCCTCTTCATGGAATAAAAGCAGGATTGGGTGCTCAAACCAAAGAGCAAATTTGAGCGCGTGAATGACTTTATGTTTCAGCGCAAGATTCCTTTTAAGAAGCTTTTCGGCGTTGCTCCCGCTCTGTTTGCACCCATTCGTAGAAATGCAAAGCATCTGGAAAGTAAAGAGTGATTCTATTTTGACCTATTTACTTTTGTGAGATTTTTTGCTGCAGCATCAGCTTAACCATGAAAATTTCCTTAGAGTGCAGTGAAAATAAAGGAAGTATCAATGTAGGATCTCTTTTTTGGGTAATAGTTGTTCATTGCACAAAGCGTGTTCGAAATAGCGGGCCAATTGGTGACAAAAACTGCTAAAGCAGTGCACATTTAGATAAAGAGAGTATGCAGCTGTGATTGCGATTCGTATTGTAGATCGCATTTGGAGAGAATTCTGAATTTTCGTTTAATATTGTTGATTCATACCGATTCTTACGATTGAACTCTATATTTCATCTCTACTTTAGCACACTGTTTAATATACTGTTCCATTGACATATTTTTTTGTTAAATAACTAATATAAGCATTTTTTATGGAATCAGTGGATTGCACATTATCTGTGCAACACGTGCATGTTCATATCTCTGATTGAATCCCTGAAACTGTAAAAAACACTTCTTTTTTGTCTTATTACTTAAAAAGCTCGACAGTAAAATACCGCAGGGAGTCTCACGAGTCTTGGGGCAGCTACGGAAAGCGTGAAGGGCCGTCATGAGCTAAGGAAATCCCAGAATATTTATTTAGCATTCTTTTTGTACCACCCATATTAGAGTGTGTATGTTCTCATAGCACTACCTCTTCTATTTTCTGCTAGAGATTTTCTGAAGAATTATTCTTAGCAAATCTTCGTAGTCTCATAAGTTTTAATTACTTCTTCCAGTGAGCAGTAGCTTTCTATTNGTGACAAAAACTGCTAAAGCAGTGCACATTTAGATAAAGAGAGTATGCAGCTGTGATTGCGATTCGTCTTGTAGATCTCATTTGGAGAGAATTCTGAATTTAAACTTTACGGGAAAGAAGAAACATTGCCGACAGCAAATAATTCAATTTATTCCAATCGAATTCTCTGATACATGTAAAAAATAGAGAGAAATTACGGTATATTTTTCTAAGCTGAGCTACTCTTGGATTTATGAGCAGCCTTCATTACAGAATTGGTTTTGTACATTTTAATACAGGATAACTAGAGTTGTTCGAAACAAAAATTCTATGAATATTGCACATAAGTATATTACAGCCTCTGAGATATTAACTTTGCTTCTTGTCATTCTTCTTCTTACATGTGCCAATGCAAGTAGGAAGTTAAGATTTCCTTATATACTCATGAAAATTAACAAACTGGGCAAATGATCGGACGTAAATCATACCGATGAAACTCATTAATCTTAAACAGTAGAATTCTCATCAGAATATCAAATAGCTTAACATGGCACCTCTGGAATCGTTGAGAATTTGTTTAATAAGAAAATCATGGTAACTAATTTTCTACATCTTCTCCTAGCTGTTATACCCGTGTTAATGAGTTTAATTATTTTATTACCAATGATGTATTTCACCTCTGTATTCATATTTGAAGGAAGTGAGGCTGTATTTCTTTTAACGGGAATGTCTAACATCTTTTCTTTCGGGTGCTTTGACACGTCTTGAGTTTATTTCCACATCTTCATTAACGTAATTATTTTCCATTCAACAGCTCACTACGTATGTATATACCATTTATGAAACGTATATTACGTGGAAAATAAGCCCACTGGCAAAGGTTCAGAAGAATTTCAATTAATTTAACGCTACATTCGTAAACTATACTGAAACCTAAATTCTCGCTTAATGCACAATTGATAGGGGAATAAAGAGAAAGGGAAAGTACAGAACACTTATCTTTCCACAAGAAGAATGAAAAATATTGAGTAGAACGCGATACCCATCCTTGTCTATGGGAAACCTGTAAGGTTTTTGCATGATGCGAAACAAATGTATGATAAATTAAGGAGCGGTTCCCATGAGAGAGGATTCACGGCATAAAGAAAAGAAATTGGGTGGCTCAGTCATGGGTAATGAATAATTTATAAGAGAAAGGTAAGGCATATGCATAATGGGCTTTGCGGAAAGAGTTCAAGGTTGACGTAAGTCTTGAATAAGATTGGTTGATCAGGTGCGTGATGTAGTCAGAGTTGGGCGAATTAAGCGACAGGAAAACGGATAAGTCCGCATTGGATTCCGAAAGGAATACGGGATTTAATAGGGAATTCTCCGCGAAGGCAGAATATCAACTCTAAATTGATCGCTAGAATAATTTTACCAAACCAGCACAGCTTTTTCTCAAGTTTGAAAAAAAGAGATGCTGACTCTGTGAAACGTCTCATTTATTCCTGTATCACCACTTTCCACTTCTCGCGTAAATATCCATCCCACGCTAGCTTTAGGGCCATATATCTTTCTTGCGTTCAACGGTTGCAGAATGGAACTTTGTCATGCATTAAAAGAACTCAAATATATCGGTAGTATATCAACTTTCTCCTTTCAATAAACATAGTTACTTAGCTAAGGCTGAGCCTCTTTCGGTCATTTATGGTGCTCTCTTCGCCCACAGGGGTGGATATCACATAAAGAACAGGTGAGTTACCCCAGCAAAGCTCGCTAAAACCTGGCCTTACGAAATAGCAGTTTTATTTAAGATGACGAAGTACGGGAGACGATCGGAGACATAATGATTTAGCAGAAGGTGGCACTACGCATAACGTTTACCAAACTGAACATATTGACTGTGAATGATCATACAGACAAATCCATTCTTTCCATTTTCTAGAGATACATTTGTAAAAATTAACCTGTATAATAAAATATGTTTGTTCGTTTTAACCATGATTAAAAGCTGATAATCATCAAAAAACATCTATAATAATCTCACCATCCCTGAATTTAAGAAAATAAGGATATAAATACGAACTGCCGTAAGTGCCTATAATATCTCGATTATATCTTATTAAATATCTACAAATTGTAGTTGATCACTTTTATTGATAAGAAATACTCTAAATCGTGCATCAAAAATTTTAGCTTGAGTCAAAGAAGAGCATGAAGGATAGAATAGGGTAATCAAAACCCACAAGGAAAGAAAAGCTGTCTTCACAATAAATATTGATAGGAACTACAGAGGTTGGCCAGTAGAAATAGGTGGGCAGTTGGGTCGATTTTTGAGATCCATTGCTTGAAATATATAGAGGGTATCGAGGGAAGGAATGTACAAGATCATATGAAGCAAAATTTATTTTCAAAAGTAAAAGCTATCGTATAACATGTTCATATTATACCTCTAATAGCGTCCGCTTTCGTTTAATTTAATTGGAAAGTCTATCCTTGTGATTATGTAACAGGTCATACTTACTCGTATGCTGTGTTGCATAAAAGACAGGATGCAATCCTTTCTGTACATGTGCATTATGACCTTAGCTGATGAGGCACCTTATAAATATATTACTACTATTAGCTATGATTTAACTAAATTTTGAGTAATAGAGAATTATTTATGTACTTGATATCAGGTAGTATTACGGCTTACGAATATTTAGTTCCATGGAAAGCATCTATACATAAATCTGTCCTTTGGTCATCTTTTGCCAGCTTTCATACCTGCTCCCTTTTATGCGGAACAAATTAAATGGAGAATTACAGAAAATATGAGCTGTGAGTCGAAGCAGAAGATGTGCTTCAAGATCGTAAGTCGGATCCATCTCGAGTGGGTCTCTTGAATTGCTCCTTTCCGTTCCTCACTTTCTCTTTTGCACTTCATAAAAACAAGCTAAATCAATGAAGCAGACTTCCTCCCATTAGGAAGCGAAATGAAGCGGCTAACGCGCGATCACGCATCCTCTCCACCTAATATTAACGAAGAATCAGTTGACGCTTCATTGTTATATCGAATAGATACAAATGCTCTACATAGGCTTTCCTATGTCATAACTTTTACCTTGTAGTTATACCAAAGCACTTTGCAGCGAAATTATATTGAATCGACAAAATTGATAATTTATCACTTGTGGTGAATGAAATTATTGAAAGTGTAATATCATTAGATAAATGATTGTTGATGTGATTACATGAACGGAGAAAGCCCTTTGTGTTGTAAGCGCAGGTTTAATAGCCGTGTTAAATTTCTTTGATCTTTAAGTGATGGGCCTTAGACTTAATGATATCTAAAGTACATACTTCCATCCCGGGGTGCCTACACCCTTAGCGTTCGCAACGTTTATTTAGGGGTGTGCTAAAAAGTAGGTAAATGAGTAGACAATACAAGCAAAGTATTCCTAAATTAGTTGTTTCAGCAACACAGCATTGTTATAAATCGTCATTGATAAGAAACGTTTCCCAATTGGGAAATATTAAGGCTTTGGTTTACTAAAAGATTATTTCTTTCTACATTAAATATAGGTTATAGGATAATTTACTTGCAAGCCAATTAAGGCGAGGGGAATGAAAAGGTTGGGGACCCTTAATAGGAGGAAATCGTGTAATAATATGTTACTATAAAAATATATAGCCAAAAGGGTAAAATAGGAGAAAATAATGTTTCCGACTATTTTATCTAAAAATGCACCAAAAAATCCATCCATTGGTAATGTGGATCTGCAAAACTTTAATTTTCTTTAATTTATTATCTAATTCATGTATGGATGATGTAGGACGTTCATGTATGGACGATGTTTTTAGTTTGAAACTGATAATACAAAAGCGAATAGAGTTTGATCTGGAGACACACATTGCCTTTATAGATTACCAAAAGGCATTCGACAGCATTCACCGATACAGACTTTGGTCCATAATGGAAAAATGGGGATATCCAACTCATTTAATTAAAACTATACAATCTTTCTGTTTAAATACAAAAATAGTAATTGATATTGGTATTGGCAAAACGCAACACAGGAAATCATAACCAATCAAGGTGTTAAGCAAGGATGTCCTCTGTCGCCTACATTATTTAACTTATACATAGGTGATTGTTTACTGTTTACGAGAATGGAGAAAAGTTACACCAAATGGATTTAAAATAGGAGAAAATATATTTTTAAGTTCAATGCTGTTTGCTGATGATCAAGTCATAATTCAAGAAAGTGAAGATAGCTTACAATTGGCAGTCCACAAACTAAATCTGTTATCTAAAGCTTACAACTTGAAAATGTCTGTACATTTTCTGTAAACCAAGACAATGGCCTTTCTAGGAAAGTTCCCAATAGGCATAAAAATAATGATTGATAATAATATAAATAGAAAGGGTTTCGCACTTTAATTATTTAGTTTACAATATCACCTATGAAGAAAATAAAGATATTTTAAATAAGATAACCAACTACCAAAGAATGTGTGGGACCATAAGGAGAACTCTGAAAGGAAAAACTGCCAAAGTAACACAAATAAAATTTTACAAAGTAATGGCTGTCCCCACATT
>KZ308174.1:2487226-2505024 GCA_000376725.2 Ladona fulva
GTGGAGATGAGGTTCGAAAAAGAGTAGCATTGGCCAAGGAAGCTTTTATGAAGCGAAGGGAATTAATGACAAAGGGTCTCGATAAAGGAATCAGGAAAAGATTGGTAAAATCCTTGATATGGAGTGTTTTGCTGTATGGGTGTGAAACATGGACCTTACGGAAAGAGGACATCAAAAGATTGGAGGCATTTGAGATGTGGGTGTGGCGTAGAATGGAGAAGGTGAGCTCGGTGGATAGAAAAACAAACAAAGAGGTGCAAGAAATGGTTGGGGAGGAAAGGGTTTTAATTGAAGTAATTAAGCGCCGACAAAAGAAACGGGTGGGTCAGATATTAAGAGTAGAGGGATTGCTGAAGAATGTAATAGAGGGTAGAATGCAAGGGAAAAGACAGAGGGGAAGGCAAAGGAACAAAATATTAGATGACATAAAGGGTGGGGTAAGTTACCAGGTAGCGAGGGAAAGGGCTATGAATAGGGAATATTAGGGCACATGGACCTACTGAAAGGTAGAACACTTATGTATGTAGCATTTAATTTAGTATTATCTAAATAGACATTTCATCTCGATAGTCAAAGACATATATCCAGTCATTCCTCTTCTCCTCCTTTCGTTCATCCTTCATCCTACGAAGAGTGAATTTTTATGGTTTTTGAATAGCACTCAGAGTCATCCACCTAGCCATCACACTTTTTTAATTAATTAAATGAAATGTCGATGCTTTGTTCAATCCTCAATAGAAGCGTAGTATTTCTAATTGATTTATAGGTTGTCGAAACGGGTCTTAAGGTTATTAATATTCTCGCTGCATAGGGCTCACTACTTTGCAATAACAACGTACATGTTTATAGTACGGTAAACCATGAAATGTGAAGGAAAATGAGCAAATAGCGTTTAACTAATACGATATTGTAATATGCGTATGAGAGAGGAAACCTCTTATTGCATTCATTTTTCAAGTACTCTCACCGAATTTGTTACCTTTGATATTTTAACTTTTTAGTCCATAACCAAAACATATAGAATAAAACAAAGAAATAGCAGAAGAATGAATTGATGACTCATTATAGCTTGTGGTGTGCTAAGCATCTGCTGAAAAGGCTAGAGAAAGTTTTTCACTGGGAGATGAAAAGTTTTCAGGCATCTGTTGCTACCTTCTGTGATTTTAAACAGCCAAAGTTTCCCTCTCTGGTTTTTTATTTTTTCTTAACGGAAGCTGCATTACAGTCCTTCGGATTTGCACGAAATTTAAATAATTTATCGGTACTAGAAATATTAAACAACCTTTTGAACAAGAGTCTATAAAATAAAATAAATCTATTACCAAATTCCTTTCTGTACATTGATAAAATGTCAAGACAATTGTCAGACTTTTAAATTAAGAGTGACACTGACAATGAGTCAAAAACACCCATTTTTAAACATTTTTCTCTGTCAGTCTATTATATAATCGTGCAAAATCTATCAAACACACTTTGGTGACATTTGACAGGTTGGTAATGTATGACGTAAATTGACACACAGTATACGTTTTATCTCGATAGAATAGATCTTTCTATGGATTGTTGGAAAATTATGTTTGGTAATAGGCATTACTCGGAAGTGAAAGTGCGAGGAGATGGGGGTGAGGAGAGGCGGAAGCCCCATTTTCCACATTTCTCTACAACTAAACGTTGCCCAAATTTCAAGATTGGTTCATAATGGAATATCTTTCCCGCGGAAAGGTTAAGCCACTTTTGATGCGTGTATTATTCAGTCTTTACACGGGATCAAATATCTGCAATAAGATATACGTAAGCTGCTTGCTGGCTTTATTTCTTTTGCAAAATTAAAATTGAACTCATTGTGCGTAGAAGTGACAAAGATCACAAGAAAGAAAAATCAATAAAATATTTCTTTCTTATATTTGAGTCCAAATAACGTAAATTTTAACGCAGATAGGCAAATTTTGACAAAATGTGTCATTTATCTTACGCCGTCGTCTGGATGACAAATGTCATTGTTGACATCGGGTATGTTTATTAATCAGTACTTGCATAAAAATGCGTTATGGAATAGTGCTATAAGGAATTAATGATAATAGATGAATGAGTATTGCCCCAATTAAATTAATTTTAATTGTAACTTCTTAATTCTTCGTTTACGCTTCCCCATCGCTGGTCAGGTTTTAAGTATTTTTCAAGTAATAAGTGACTTCAATAACTAGTTGGTCAGCACATTATTGATAGTAATCAACACGATAGTAGTAAACTAAATTTTGCTCAATAATAGTTGTTACAAAATATCAGTAAAATAGCTGATAGCTGTTTGATTAGATGACCGGAGGGATGGCTCCTACGTACAATAACACAATTATACAACACAAACACTATACTTAGATATACTATTAGATCGTCTTTTACATATATAAGATTATTGCAGTATGTTTTATTTTATCTTTGTTTCAACAACTTTCAGTTATTGACATTTCCGCAAAAATCTGATGAAATGTTTAGCAATAAAGATATTTTAAATGTATCCGTGATCTCTGTCATCATACCCCCTGGGCTCCGTATAAATATGCCCGGTTTTCATTAGGTAAATTTCCTCAGTTGGATTAAATGTTGAATAATTAACACACACTCATTTGTTTCGGTGTGTGACCATTAAATAACAAAATCAGCCAAGATAATTCGTTTCCCTGCTAATTGAACCGTAATTAAAATATTCCTGCTCACATTAATTTTTCCGACACAAAAATTTAAATTAAATGAAACAAAAATCGATTTCTTCTATGAATTAGGTAAAATTGTTTTCAAATGTGAAAGAGAATGACGTTTATAAATATCTTTGTTGAAATAATAAAATTGGCATCAAGATAACTTATTAATACTGAGTAAACATTTATTATTATAACAACGATAACATTTATTATNGGTAATGTGGATCTGCAAAACTTTAATTTTCTTTAATTTATTATCTAATTCATGTATGGATGATGTAGGACGTTCATGTATGGACGATGTTTTTAGTTTGAAACTGATAATACAAAAGCGAATAGAGTTTGATCTGGAGACACACATTGCCTTTATAGATTACCAAAAGGCATTCGACAGCATTCACCGATACAGACTTTGGTCCTTAATGGAAAAATGGGGATATCCAACTCATTTAATTAAAACTATACAATCTTTCTGTTTAAATACAAAAATAGTAATTGATATTGGTATTGGCAAAACGCAACACAGGAAATCATAACCAATCAAGGTGTTAAGCAAGGATGTCCTCTGTCGCCTACATTATTTAACTTATACATAGGTGATTGTTTATGAGAATGGAGAAAAGTTACACCAAATGGATTTAAAATAGGAGAAAATATATTTTTAAGTTCAATGCTGTTTGCTGATGATCAAGTCATAATTCAAGAAAGTGAAGATAGCTTACAATTGGCAGTCCACAAACTAAATCTGTTATCTAAAGCTTACAACTTGAAAATGTCTGTAGATTTTCTGTAAACCAAGACAATGGCCTTTCTAGGAAAGTTCCCAATAGGCATAAAAATAATGATTGATAATAATATAAATAGAAAGGGTTTCGCACTTTAATTATTTAGTTTACAATATCACCTATGAAGAAAATAAAGATATTTTAAATAAGATAACCAACTATCAAATAATGTGTCGGACCATAAGGAGATCTCTGAAAGGAAAAACTGCCAAAGAAACACAAATAAAATTTTACAAAGTAGTGGCTGTCCCCACATTGCTATATGGATTAGAAGCTTAGGCTCCTAGAAAAAAAGACTATAGACAGATAGAAACATCAGAAATGAAATTTCTTAGATCTGTAAAAGGCTGTACACGTCTGGACCACATAAAAAACGATGAAATTAGAGTAGAATTAAGATTACAGCCAGTGACAGAGGTAGCAAGAAATTAAAAGGAAAGATGGAGAGACCATGTTAATCGCATGCCTCTAGGAAGGATTCCTAGAAATATTTTAGAATATAAGCCATCAGGGAAAAGAAGCATAGGACGACCAAGACTACGTTGGTGGAGCCGGAACAGACCGAGTGCCTAATCCTTGAAAGGAAGATAATGATGATGATGATGATTATCTAATTTATAATAAGTCATTGCATAATAAAATCAAAATAGTTAAGTTCTTTGCCACATACTTACTATTAAGTGCTTACATTTCTCCACATTATACTGACATAGACAATTAAAGCCTATTGTAAACGACATTTAACACATATTATTTATTTCAATTTCTTTGATTTCATTCAACTCCAAGTATTCTAAGTTAACAACCACAAAACAAGTCAAAGGAATAATTGTAGTTTGACTCCATAAACTCTTTCCATCTTTCTTTCATAGGTTAGTTTATACACCTTTATTACAAAAAGTACCTGCTACATTCCTGTAAGAGTTAGTCCAATCACATGCATTAGTTATTTCAGGAAGATTTTATTTATTCCCAAGATTGCACAATTAAAAGTGTACATTTGTTGGAAGCTACTTAAAATATAGTCACAGAACCTAGATTATACTGAAATATTTACAATTTTCAAATACATATTGACTGAAATTCATTCTTCTAAAAAAACAATTATTTTGTCGTGATCCTATTTTTGTTTTCTTTAATGAATCCTAACACAATTCGTTGCGTTTGACAAGACAAGTTATGTATGTCAAAAGCATATTAGTAATGTCATTATAACTATTTTCATTCTGTTGACTATTATCAAAAAGTTGCTGTTCAGTTTCTAGGGACTATAATTCTTTATGAAAAAATAAATGCAATTTTGCTTCTCTAGCATTTAATTTCCCTTCTCTGGACTACAACCTTGTCGTGGTGGAAGGACTTGCGTGTTCCTATGACCTAGAGAGCGTAACTGTCGGGAACTATGTTCCTGGTAGGGCCAGCCATGCCAGGATGGTCAATAGGTAGGGGCCTGACGAAAGGTAGTCCACGCAGTGTCTGTACCTCAGTGAGGCGGCTGCAAAGGCGTCTGTACCCCAGTGGGGCGGCCATTATGGGTGATGGTGGTGTCACGTTAAGAGAAAGGTTGAGGAAGGCAATGGGAAACCACCTCGACTACCACACTTATCCCAAGCAATCATGATGTGCCAATATAAGAATATTGTAAGTGGCGTAAGCGGGACTCAACCCTCTACGGGGAGTGTCGTGCCCGGCAGTGATAGGAGTAAGGCTATCTCGGTCGTCATTCCACGAAACCCTTACCCAGGAAACGACAAGAAAAGAAGAGAGAAGATGGCCAAGGAAACAAGGGTGGGAACCTGGAATGTTAGGACAATGCTTAGGAAAGGAAAGTTGGAAAATGTAAAGGTAGAAATGAAGAGGTCCAACATTAACATACTAGGGCTATGTGAAGTGCGATGGAAGGATGGGGGTGATTTCTGGAGTGATGATGTCAGAGTAATTTTCAGTGGGGGAAATTCTAGCCAGAGGGGAGTTGCGGTAGTGCTAGACAAGAAAGCGGGAAAAGCCGTGATAGCTACAGAGCTAATAAGCGACCGGGTTATGTCAGTAGAAATAAAGGCTGAGCCAGTAAACACGGTGATAGTTCAGGTGTACTTGCCCACTAGCGAACATAGTGATGATGAAGTAGAACTTGTTTATGAACAAATAGAAGAAGTAATGGGAAGGGTTAGAGGCAATAAAAACCTAATTGTAATGGGGGACTGGAATGCAGTAGTTGGGCAAGGCAAAGATGGAGAAGAAGTGGGAGGGTTCGGACTAGGAAATAGAAACGAAAGGGGACAGAAATTAGTAGACTTTTGTAAGAGGAATAACCTCTGTATCACAAACACACTTTTTCAGCACCATAATAGAAGGAGGTACACATGGAAAAAGCCAGGAGATACGGATAGGTACCAAATTGATTACATTTTGGTAAGAAAAAGGTTTAGAAATAGTGTTAAAAATTCAAAGAGTTACCCTGGTGCTGATGTTGACTCAGACCATAACCTGGTCATGATGAAAACCGAGCTAAAGTTTAAAAAGATATTTCGAGCAAAAATTACACCAAAATGGAACCTTGAAGCCCTTAAAAATGGGAAAGCGAGAGAGTTCCAAGAGTCAGTCAGTAAGGCCTTAGAGGATAATGGGAGGGAACTTACTATAGACGGAGAATGGGAAAAGATTAAAAACAGTATCAAGGATAGTGCGCAAGTAACTATTGGAAGGGTCAAACAAAACAAAATTAGGAAACCATGGGTGACGGTAGAAATGATAAATAAAATGGAGGAAAGAAGGAAATGGAAAAGGGTTAACACAGAACAAGGACGTAGAATGTATAGGGCTCTCAACAACGAACTGAGAAGGGAAACAAATAGGGCGAGGGAACAGTGGTGGAAGGGACAATGTAACGAAATAGAAAAGCTGGACGAAAGTGGGAGGGTCGATTTAATGTATAGAAAGGTGAAACAGTTAACGGGAAATAAAACACGAAACAGAACAACCACAATAAAAGATAATAATGGTAAAGTTATACGAGATCCAGCCAGCATAAGGGAAAGGTGGAAAGAATATGTCGAGGAACTATATGGGAAGGACATGAAGCCAACAAACATAATGTTAGAAAGTGAACAAGAAGTGGAGGATGATGATGTTGGACCTGGGATATTAGATAGTGAAATTGATAGGGCCTTGCGTGATATGAAAGGAAACAAAGCAACGGGCATTGACGAGATACCAGTTGAGCTACTTAAAAACCTGAGGGGAAAGGGTAAGAGGAAATTCTATAATTTATGTAGAAAAATTTATGATGAAGGGGAATGGCCAGAGGATTTTACTAAGACAATCCTGATTCCTTTGCAGAAAAAGAATAATGCTTCTGAGTGTAGGGATTATCGTACAATCAGTTTAATATCTCACGCGGCAAAGGTTATTCTAAGAGTATTGAATAGAAGAATTGAAGGAAAAATTAAGGAACAAATAGGAGAAGACCAGTTCGGATTTCAGAAAGGGAAAGGAACGAGGGATGCAATCGGGGTAATGAGGGTGCTAGTAGAACGAAGCCTGGAATTTAAAAAGGATATATGTGCATGTTTTGTCGATTTTGAAAAGGCTTTCGATAGAGTTCAATGGCCAAAATTAATGGGAATTTTAAAGAAAATTGGGTTGGACTGGAAAGATAGGCGTTTGGTGCAAAATTTGTACTTAAATCAAACAGCGCGAGTTAGAATAACTGAAGGAGAGTCGGAATGGGCAGAGTTAGGGAGAGGGGTAAGACAAGGATGCCCATTATCACCATCGCTTTTTAATATATATGCAGAGGAAATGGTGAATGAAGCTTGGGAAGAAATAAGCAAGGGAGTGATAGTTGGAGGGAAAGTAGTAAAGTCAGTAAGATATGCAGACGATAAAGCTATTGTGTGCGATTCCGAAAGGGGTTTACAAATACTAGTAAATGCACTAAACGATAAGGCAAGGGAATATGGAATGAAAATTAACGTAAGTAAAACTAAGGTAATGAGATTCACTAAGGGAAAGAAGGCTAAATTAACGATCAGGGTCGATGGGGAAAAACTAGAGCAGGTGGACAAATTCTCGTACTTGGGTAGTGTTCTATCTTGGGATGGGAGGTGTGGAGATGAGGTTCGAAAAAGAGTAGCATTGGCCAAGGAAGCTTTTATGAAGCGAAGGGAATTAATGACAAAGGGTCTCGATAAAGGAATCAGGAAAAGATTGGTAAAATCCTTGATATGGAGTGTTTTGCTGTATGGGTGTGAAACATGGACCTTACGGAAAGAGGACATCAAAAGATTGGAGGCATTTGAGATGTGGGTGTGGCGTAGAATGGAGAAGGTGAGCTCGGTGGATAGAAAAACAAACAAAGAGGTGCAAGAAATGGTTGGGGAGGAAAGGGTTTTAATTGAAGTAATTAAGCGCCGACAAAAGAAACGGGTGGGTCAGATATTAAGAGTAGAGGGATTGCTGAAGAATGTAATAGAGGGTAGAATGCAAGGGAAAAGACAGAGGGGAAGGCAAAGGAACAAAATATTAGATGACATAAAGGGTGGGGTAAGTTACCAGGTAGCGAGGGAAAGGGCTATGAATAGGGAATATTAGGGCACATGGACCTACTGAAAGGTAGAACACTTATGTATGTAGCATTTAATTTAGTATTATCTAAATAGACATTTCATCTCGATAGTCAAAGACATATATCCAGTCATTCCTCTTCTCCTCCTTTCGTTCATCCTTCATCCTACGAAGAGTGAATTTTTATGGTTTTTGAATAGCACTCAGAGTCATCCACCTAGCCATCACACTTTTTTAATTAATTAAATGAAATGTCGATGCTTTGTTCAATCCTCAATAGAAGCGTAGTATTTCTAATTGATTTATAGGTTGTCGAAACGGGTCTTAAGGTTATTAATATTCTCGCTGCATAGGGCTCACTACTTTGCAATAACAACGTACATGTTTATAGTACGGTAAACCATGAAATGTGAAGGAAAATGAGCAAATAGCGTTTAACTAATACGATATTGTAATATGCGTATGAGAGAGGAAACCTCTTATTGCATTCATTTTTCAAGTACTCTCACCGAATTTGTTACCTTTGATATTTTAACTTTTTAGTCCATAACCAAAACATATAGAATAAAACAAAGAAATAGCAGAAGAATGAATTGATGACTCATTATAGCTTGTGGTGTGCTAAGCATCTGCTGAAAAGGCTAGAGAAAGTTTTTCACTGGGAGATGAAAAGTTTTCAGGCATCTGTTGCTACCTTCTGTGATTTTAAACAGCCAAAGTTTCCCTCTCTGGTTTTTTATTTTTTCTTAACGGAAGCTGCATTACAGTCCTTCGGATTTGCACGAAATTTAAATAATTTATCGGTACTAGAAATATTAAACAACCTTTTGAACAAGAGTCTATAAAATAAAATAAATCTATTACCAAATTCCTTTCTGTACATTGATAAAATGTCAAGACAATTGTCAGACTTTTAAATTAAGAGTGACACTGACAATGAGTCAAAAACACCCATTTTTAAACATTTTTCTCTGTCAGTCTATTATATAATCGTGCAAAATCTATCAAACACACTTTGGTGACATTTGACAGGTTGGTAATGTATGACGTAAATTGACACACAGTATACGTTTTATCTCGATAGAATAGATCTTTCTATGGATTGTTGGAAAATTATGTTTGGTAATAGGCATTACTCGGAAGTGAAAGTGCGAGGAGATGGGGGTGAGGAGAGGCGGAAGCCCCATTTTCCACATTTCTCTACAACTAAACGTTGCCCAAATTTCAAGATTGGTTCATAATGGAATATCTTTCCCGCGGAAAGGTTAAGCCACTTTTGATGCGTGTATTATTCAGTCTTTACACGGGATCAAATATCTGCAATAAGATATACGTAAGCTGCTTGCTGGCTTTATTTCTTTTGCAAAATTAAAATTGAACTCATTGTGCGTAGAAGTGACAAAGATCACAAGAAAGAAAAATCAATAAAATATTTCTTTCTTATATTTGAGTCCAAATAACGTAAATTTTAACGCAGATAGGCAAATTTTGACAAAATTTGTCATTTATCTTACGCCGTCGTCTGGATGACAAATGTCATTGTTGACATCGGGTATGTTTATTAATCAGTACTTGCATAAAAATGCGTTATGGAATAGTGCTATAAGGAATTAATGATAATAGATGAATGAGTATTGCCCCAATTAAATTAATTTTAATTGTAACTTCTTAATTCTTCGTTTACGCTTCCCCATCGCTGGTCAGGTTTTAAGTATTTTTCAAGTAATAAGTGACTTCAATAACTAGTTGGTCAGCACATTATTGATAGTAATCAACACGATAGTAGTAAACTAAATTTTGCTCAATAATAGTTGTTACAAAATATCAGTAAAATAGCTGATAGCTGTTTGATTAGATGACCGGAGGGATGGCTCCTACGTACAATAACACAATTATACAACACAAACACTATACTTAGATATACTATTAGATCGTCTTTTACATATATAAGATTATTGCAGTATGTTTTATTTTATCTTTGTTTCAACAACTTTCAGTTATTGACATTTCCGCAAAAATCTGATGAAATGTTTAGCAATAAAGATATTTTAAATGTATCCGTGATCTCTGTCATCATACCCCCTGGGCTCCGTATAAATATGCCCGGTTTTCATTAGGTAAATTTCCTCAGTTGGATTAAATGTTGAATAATTAACACACACTCATTTGTTTCGGTGTGTGACCATTAAATAACAAAATCAGCCAAGATAATTCGTTTCCCTGCTAATTGAACCGTAATTAAAATATTCCTGCTCACATTAATTTTTCCGACACAAAAATTTAAATTAAATGAAACAAAAATCGATTTCTTCTAGGAATTAGGTAAAATTGTTTTCAAATGTGAAAGAGAATGACGTTTATAAATATCTTTGTTGAAATAATAAAATTGGCATCAAGATAACTTATTAATATTAAGTAAACATTTATTATTATAACAACTATAACATTTATTATTCGATAACATTGTTTCAAAATAAGCAATACGCATTAGTAATTTTCGTTCATATTTATTTCAAAACAAAGTAAGACTTGTTTTTAAAAATGATGTACACTACTCTGCGTGATATTATAATTACATATATTAAAGCATCCGTCCAATATAGAATCTGAACATTTTTATTCTAGTCCTAGTCGTGGATAGCCATGTCTATCGTAATTGAACTATTTCCGTGAAAGCGAGGGATTCCGATGTGTTTTAATTTTTATGAATAATATGCAAAAGTTCTTAATCTTTCACGGTTGAAGTAGTTGTCTATGAAAAGGGTATACCTGTAGATGTCTTTCCTGTTACTTGTAATATCAACAGCTCCAGTTCTTATGCCGGTTATTACCTGTCATTTTAGGTTAGGGGTCTATTGGTTAGGTCTATTGTCCTAACCTCGCCAACAGGGTTAAATAAATAAATTTTCAAGAAGCAATTGCATTTGTTTAATGCAGAAAGCGTTAGCTGATTAAAATGGTAATTTTTATGGAAAATGGATAATCAGGTGATCTAAGAGAGAAAACGCATTTAATTTAGTCTAGTTTACATCTGGCATTAAATTGTCAATTTGCGGTGAACAAAGTTGCGAGGCAATAACGACGGCGATAGCTCCACCATCTGTCACCGCACATTGTTCATTTCAAAGCAACTTTTATTCCTGTACCTCCCTTCTTACTTCCCTCTGACGGCTGGTGCCTAGATATCTCTCGTAACCCTCCTATATCTATTATACCAAAGGAGTCCATTACATCCGTTGAGGGCATTACTTCAAACTTTTCAAGGAGTAGGAATGGCTATGGAGTTTCTTGAGTGCTCGTAAATTCAAGATCTACCTTTCTTATCGTTTGCTGGGAAAACTTCTGTTTACCTGAATGTCGTAACCAGATCCAGTCAGTCGAGTTTATCCGAAGATACTTGTGAAAATGGTCGTACTACGTACAGCATTTGTGGAACAGTAGTAATAGTGTTATTATCACTTGAAACATGTCGTCACTCATATACAAACAGTTCATTTTCAGTCTATATCCTATCTTGGTCTGGGAAGGGAGGGGCGATGGATGCATCCTATGTTCATTCATATCTGAATATTTCTGGTACCATCCACATAGCAGTTTCATTCTATTTTTCAGATATCAGTACATTGAGTAATTGATTTTGCAGATTTACGCGCAGTCACCTCTCCGGCCAATCGCTTAAAATCACTAATTATCCCTAACCTGAACATTAACAATCATCTGTCTCTAATTATTTTACCAATCAATCTTCCTATGTAATCCTCCCCTTCCACAATTTCCTCCAATACTGGATTCAGTAGAATATCCAGCTTTAAAGTATCCTCTATTCATTCCCATTGTCTTTTCATCCATGTTTTCCATAGATCTATCCCTAGTTTGCTGGAAGAAATACTATTTGATTAGTAATTATCCCTTTGGGTCTAAGGTAAACATCGCACTTCACATCGATTGCTCTAATCTTCTCCTCTCCTCTGTGAAAGCGCACTTTTTACAGTCATACTAGACAACACTTTGAATGAAGGTTTCCATGAACCTTATAGCCAAGCTTGTATCGATTACTAACCGTTATTGGTTTTCTTATAAAATACCACTTTTTACTTGGGTTACTCTATTTCTCCACTACTATTGTTGGTGGCCTAGATGCCTGAGTTACACAATTCTTCGCCCAGGTCAAGGGCGTTATTCCTAATGGCAACAGGAAAAAAATGTTTACTTTGTTTCGGATACAAGGCAAATCGATTTTCAATTAATATATTTTGAGATTTCACTGCTTTGTTTTTCCACAAAGAAAAGGGCTCTTGTCAAGTCGCTTTATTTTCAACGAGTATTGCTACACATTCTGCAAACCTCAGCATGCTTATTCTTTCTTCATGTATTCTTGTTGTTGCATTTTTCTTTAGATTTTAAGTATTAAATTTAACTTATGCATTGATAATTGAGGTCAGTAGGAAGAGAGGCGAACTTGGCGTAATCTCGCCTTGATAAATAGTTTCTTCATTCATTCATTCATTCTTGCCCTATCTCTTTTATCGCTATTACCTCCTTTTTTGTTTTCTTAATGCATATATTTATGATCAGTGATGATTAGTTGCTTCGTAACTAATACGGTATTTAAACGTTATACAAATAAAAACATGCTTGTGCGTATACATGATCCATATGAAATTGAAGATTTGATTCGCTTTCGAAATGATGAACCTATCATCCCGAAACAAAGGCGAGGTAGGCATTCACCCGCTACGCTAAGATTTCCCGGTGCCCGACGTGGGATACTCAAAGTAGCTTTAGTGAGGCGCGAAATTTTCGTAGAGGATTAAATACAGTACCTTCATCGCTTTTTCAATCCTGCTGTACCTCCAAAGGAAGCGCTATTTTTGGTGATGTCGTTATCAAGTAACTTAGTATAGCAGAATGTAACGGATGCGTAGAGGCAAGAGTACTTCGAAGAGTACAAAGGAACTAACATTTATTTCTCCTCAGAGATGGACGAATTACAGAAGTTGGTGATGTTTCCCGATATTAGGCGGGCTGTTTATTTACTTTCATTATTATTTTATAAAAATTAGGTTTTTTTGTAATTATCTTCAAACCTTTTCTTGAGAATGACCCAAAATTTCTATTCCCTTGCCACTCACCCACGTGATTACTTCAAAACAGTTCATATAATTTTATAAAGGTATGTATTAAAATTATAGTTCGCTTCATGAGACTCGTGATACAATATACCATCATTAATTTGAATATCGTTGCCTATGAGATAAGTTGTTACTCTATATATCCTTTCCTATCCAGAGTCACACCTACCAATACGGCTACGTAGTGGGCGAAGCGACGTAGACCAGCTAAGAAAATCCGTTTTTTTTCAGTCAAACATATGTAGAATTTAATCTTAAATTTACTTTCGGCACGCTTAATCTCATGTCACGTTTTGAGATTGGCCGAAGATCCACAAGCAGAAACGTTGGTGGTATACAATTATAACCCAACAGATTGCACGTTGGCCAATCATTTATTTTTGTCAACATAATGAATAGGGGTAGTTGGGAAATAAGATTCGATGATGATTTCCGCAGAAATTGAATTTTCATGCACCGAAAACATAGAAGATTTATGTCGATTTTTCGTCGATTAAAAGTGTTTTTGCCTTCCTTAGGCATTATTTGCAGTTATAATGAATCATACGAAAAGACTGTTATCGATAATCGATATTCGTATGTCATTACCAGTATTCAAATAATGATGACAAAATTGCAAGTGATTTTGTAAAACATATTGGTAAATGAATGCTGAATTCAATTTTTATTAGCACATTCACTGCGATACATTTAAGTTGTTGATTCATTTTCTATTTGTTTTTTGTCATTCGATACATACTCCTAATTTTAGAGTTAACGTCACTTAATAATAAAGTCTGTCCCCAGATTGGAGAAAGGTAGAGCCTTTGGCAAAAGCAACCCCGAGTTTGATTCGCGGTGAGGCAATGACGTTCACCCTGCGTCCTGAAAAAAATTGGAAAACCACCTAAATTAATAGATATCGGATGATTTACGGTGAAAAAATTCAGAAAAGCAGCGTGGGAGTAGACTCGCTGTTCACGTAGCGCCCACACTGAATGCCTCCTTGTTAAATATTTGTCCTCTTGGGCTTTGGCAACATTGACTTGATTTTTAGAATGACGACGTATTTTGCTATATGAAATTGATTTCAGCATCAAATGATTGCATAGATTAACGAATAATTAAATGACGGAAGTAAGCTGCAAATTTATTCCTCGTTTAACAGCGATAAATTTGGAATTCCACCAACTTAAACGTGAATATATATAAAATGTCCCATTAAAATGACTTTCATGCAAAAGCTGTTGTGCGCGACATTAATTAGCCGAATTACCTTTGAAATTAGGAAAAAGAAGGGAAAATACACATTTTTATAATAATGTTTATAAAATGATTGCCTGANAAATGCAAAAGTATTTATAGTAGAGTATATGCTATTAATAAAAGCTAAAGATTCAACAAAAATAGTTTAGAATCTACTAATTCGGCCTCGAATTTGTAGTAAGTAAGTAGTATTATAAGTACGAATGGAGATAAACTATTTTCATAAACTATTTTTATAAACAATAAAGATAGAAGACTTCTACCGTTACCACCAAAAATATTTATTCCACGACCATGGTTTCGACCCTTCGATGACCCGAAGGGTCGAAACCATGGTCGTAAAATAAATAATTCTGTGGTAATGGTAAAAGTGTTTATTCTGCATCTTTATTATGGAGAACTACCACAAGGTTGAGCCAGACGTATGATTCTAATTTACATATTTATATAGCGTCCATTTTCATTCTATCTTGCCCGTTGGTCTGGTAAAAACTATCATGGGACATAGATTGACTCTCTATTACTCTTTTTCTGAACTCTTCTGATGAATCTATAATTTTTATGTTTAATTTTCTTTCAACTTATATGTTATATCCCACCTCTCTAGATAATACCGAGATAGTTACGCAGGCTACGCAGCAAAGCCCACTGCACATAAGTGCGAGTGGAGAAAGGGAACGGAAAACCTTCTGTATACTTTTTAATTTATATTATAGTTCTTTATGCTTTTAATATCGCTAGAGTCAAACATCATTGTAATGAAACTTTGATTTTAATGAAAATTCCGAAAATGGTTGTTTGGTGGAACAATTTCTTTTTATAGATATTTCGAAGAATCATATCGATAATGTGTAAAACGAAAAGCAAATAAGTGAATAAAAAAATTAAAGGACCCACTTTTTCCATAGGTAATACCAATAATCGCGATTAAATCTCGGAACCGGAAAATCATGGGAAACAGGTTTAGTTACTCTTTCGATTGCAAAGCTACATAAATGATGATCTAAATATATAGCCATGTAAGTAACAAATTAAATTAGAGATTATTCACTTGTATCCCTCCAAATCCTTCAGTTTTCTCTCTTATTTGTTTCGCAAATAAAGATTGACTTTCAAAGTCAAGCTTGTTTTCCCAGTAGAATCCCATACTTAGCCGTAATTCGAACGATCGAGAGCAGGAGATAGGGTTTAAGAGGCAAAAATGATGAGTCGTTTGAAGCAAGTTTGGTTGAAAGGGATCAGCGGTTTTCAAACTGTTAGCCTCAATAAAAGCACCGCCCGGGAAACTTGGCAACCTTATAATGCTACCTCTCAATTTTTAGGAAAATAGGCCAAAGAAATCGATAGTGAAAGAGAAAGGGAGGCAAACCGCGGACGATAACTCTTATGCATTTGTTAAAGAAAAGGGGTCGATTAGAAAATATAGTTCGCTGAACCCCGTAATTTTGCTAAAAGTGCCTCAAAATAACTACAGGGTATGGAACCGGAACGAAACCGAAAACTAAAATCTAAAAATGTTACTCTTGCTGCTTAAGACGACCCCAGAAGAATCTGAGAAAGGAATACAGATTGATATAACATTTCCAATGGCATGTGTGCAAACATTAGCTCCAAACAGGTTGTTGGCAGACGGAGTGAAACTGGAACTGAACCGATATTCTCGATGGTTATTGAACAGGAGAGAAAAACGTTGCCCTGAAAACAACGTAATGGGAAATTAAATTTGTGTCTCATCGGGAACTATTTGAAGGAATAGAAAATAGCTTAAACATGTTTTAAAGAGGATCCTTTCACGGAAAGGAGGAGGGAGAGAATAAAAGATAAATTTCCCTCCTTGTGCCATCTCTTGTCCGTGTCTGTGCGATCGTCTGGAAAGATAGTCCGCCCTCTCCAACACCGGTCCTCCGCTCCCCGGCCGGCACCTCTGCCCGTCGCCGGAGCCTCCCCACACCCCGCACTAACCGTGCCCAATTCGCCGTGGTCGTCTGCTCGTTATATGCGCTAGTGGACGTGGCGAGGCAGCGCACCACTGGATAGCGGAGCCAGAGGGAGCTAAATGGGTTAGGTTTGAAAGCAGGCAGGTGGGATGGACGCAGTAAGAAGAAAGCGTGGGAGGATGTGTGTGTCAAAGGTGGAGAGAAAGGGACGCCTCGAGGGGGAAATGAGGGATTTTTTTTGCGAGTGGGTGTAAGACAAACGGTTAATTTCGCGTTGAGAGAGTGGCAAATCGGAGACATGCTGTCGGTCGCGGCAGACTTAGCTCTAGGTCTTCTAATCCATTAGAGAATTTTACTACAGCGAGGCTTCTCAATCTGAGTCTTTGACTAGCTTCGCTCCGCATTCCAACGTTTTGTATTTTAAAAGCACATTGCCCTGGCCTTGCGTTTGCACTTTGCTTAAGACGACTTTTCAAACCTTTCATCGATCAGTGACCTTCACCAAAGAACGAGGATAAAAATGTGACAGAGCGATAATTTAGATACAACTGAAGAAATGTTCAATATCGGCCGAAAGAATGGTAATCAAGCTTTATTTGATAGTAGTGAAAAACCACGGGCGAAATCCGACCTATTGGATACTTCAATTTGAGCCTCGAAGATATTTGTGCAATAAATTTTAAAAGGTCATAAAACCATCAGAAATGTTATGCTTTTTGTTATTATTCAGTTATTTACAGTTATATACTTATCAATTGTATCAAAGTTAATTGTATCAAAGTTATCCACACTTATCAATTGAATCAAAATCATTACTTGATTGCTTAATGTCGCCAACTGAATTCGAGAAAACAAAGTGTTTTCAGTTATTATTTATTATATTCTTTAATGAAGTATACGTGCCAAAAATACGTAGCTGGTCCTCAAAGTTTTTGAGTGAAGTACGACCTGGTAGAACGAGCATTGTGCACGACGAGGTAGAACTCTCGAAACAGGTCTTAATGCCGGCAGTTGAGTTAAACTCCTCGACATTAGTCGTGTTTAATGAAATATTTTCTATTTAATATACATAGTTGTTTTAAATTTAATATTTAATTTTATTTTATGTGGAGTGAGAAATATTTTGCTTTCAATTAACTAAATATAATAGAATCTTCATTAGGTATATGGAGGCAGTTATTAACCCTGAATTAGAAGAAAGTGAAATTTAATTATAATAAATCATTCACGATTACTTTTGACTGCGGAGTTTTCTGCTACTTAGCACAACATTCTCCGTTAAACAGCGACACCTAAATTAATAACCTGCAAGCCGCCTTGCGCCGTGCAGCTGAGGACACAAACGCCGACCGTTCGAGTTACTTTCTTAGCTTGTTTGTCACCACGTATCGGTCGAGGAAGAATGTATTGAAAACAACTTATCTAGCTCCTATT
>KZ308174.1:2505319-2518992 GCA_000376725.2 Ladona fulva
TTATATCTGTTAGTGTTATATGGACTAACTGGCTAGTGTCACCACTTATGAAAACAACAGAATCAAAAAAATTCCTCAAGTTAAAACAGGTTAAGCTGACCAAAAAGTAGGAAACAAAAAATTAGTTAATACATACTTGAACTTAATCTCCTGTGAAAAATGAAAATCGATAGTTCCGTGAATATCTTTATTAAAATGAATTCCTGAATCTTTTGCGAAACTGATTATTGCTTTTTAGATGACAGCTGAGGATTCGTTACCAAAGTAAAATTGAAAAAAAATTTAAATCAAACATATGGGAAGGAAAGCAGAATCTGATTTTGTCGGAAATCTCTGTTATCTATATAGATAACAACACATCATATAAAGGATTCTCGAATCACCATTTCCGTGCTTTTGGAAATTCAATTAGATCCTTTGAAAAGGCCATATTCGTAACCAACGGACTGAAAATAAGGTTTGGGCTTAAAAAAATCTCTGTTGGCATAAAATAAATGCATTCCTAAATGGTCAATTAGTTTCAGGAGCTGAACAAAACAGCCGCTTAGTTTCAAAGCCTGACTTTTATAGCTGGCTGCAATATAGAAAAGTTGTTCAGCGCGTAAATTTCTATAGTGCGGAATAAGTTTACCACTGACTCTAATTGTGTGCATGGAGAATGTAGACTTCAATTTGGAATAAAAATAAATTTTTCAATTATGGATTTATTCTTGTCTCTTATAAAAGCTCTTTTTATGATCATTTATATTCGCGTATCAACTTATATACATTTACAATTATCATAAAATGTCACTAATAAAACTAAATATTATTAAATTAAAAGAAAATGGGTAAGTAGTTTGGTCCGTTATGAACTCAAGCATAAAAATCTATCACCCATCATTACCGTGAAAACAAACATATATCAGCGTGTTTACGGAAATACGCTAAAATCAGAAATCGTGATTTTTCAAAATGTAATAATCGTGAATATACATTAAATATAGTCATACAGTAAATTTTCCGAGCGCAATCATCCACTACTCGAGGATTTCAAGTAGGAATACTCCATCATTGTATCAGACAGACAAGGTTAAGATAGAAGTAAACCCGTCGAGAGACGTTTTCTGTATGAATGTCTTTTGGCGTAGACATGGCCTCTTTTTGTAGAAATGGGAAGTCACCTATCCGAACAGTCTTGCAATAACGTTATGGCCCGCCCGAAGCGGCAGTAGCTAAGTCCGGCCCCTCGGCCGTTACTGAAACGTCGCTTTGGCCCCAGCAGTGCTCGTGATCTCCTGGGGATCGATACTCCGTCCGAGATTGCCAATAGAGTGTGCGAAAGATGGGAAAAGGAGATTTTTGTCTCCATTGGTCGTTTCAAAAGCAGGGAAACTAACCCCATAAGAAAAAATCGCTGCCTTTACACGTTTTTCCTCTTCGTTTTCATTTCCATCCTTTCGAGTTCGCAAGAAAAAGACGGATACTTTTATTACGTGAATTATATAATGACGTGTATTATTCATTCTAACATGCTCAAGAAATCAAATGAACATATATATTCCGTGTTTACATGCAAGATTAATATTATGTACTATACATAATCAAAGAGAATTCTTCTGCATTACATCTTTAAATTCCTGAGGGCATTTATTAAGTGTATGCAAGAGCGTTCTGATGAATCACCTTAATGTTAACTGCACGATTGGAGCAGTTAAGGGCATCTAAAACTAGATTACTTTGCAAAAAATGAATGTATTTATTGGTAAGTTTTCAAAGCCTAAGACTCATAAGGAAGCATTTCATTCGTTAATATCCGTTGATGTATAAACATCTTTCAATGAATTAATGCAAGCAAATAAAATTAGTGGTTTTAGGCATTCTATAAATTAAGAATCGTCGTCTTGATTGAAGTAATTAGGGTTGAATATTAGGGCATGAATAAGATATCCGAATTGAACGCATCGAAAAAGTTTTCCCGTTTCATTTAAAACCACAATGTCTTTAAAATAATCCACAAAAGATCTCAAATTTGTCTAGAATATCGTCGAATTCATTTGTTTCTGCCCGCCTCCCCGAATCCGCGTTCCCTTTGAAATATCATAGCAGCGTGGCACACATTGATGGCAAGATTCCCCGATATCCATTTCTCATAAGAAAATTTTTCAGAGCTCGCGATTATTTCCACATTCCGTGTGTAACCGCCGAGCCTTTTTGTCCCACTCTTCCTACCCCGCGACAGTTCCTGTCCATAAAACGTCACAAATCTCCCTTTCACTTCCCGGGATTCAATTTTTATGGTGTTCCTTCCTTCATCCGAGTGTATAAATATATAGACGTACAATTCACTGCTCTCATCTTCCAACATTTCTTCTGACCTGGAAATTTCCATCCTTTGTCCGTTCACCTCTCTCCCGCTAGCTGCCCATCTATATTTTTATGTCCATTTCCGCCGTTCCCCAGCAGTCCGAGTTTTTCTACGCTTTTCCACCGCGAGGCTAAAGTCGCAGGAGCCGAAGCGTAGGGGTGTGGTCACGACGATGCCTTTAACATCGGTCTGCCTCCATTGATTCCAGAAACACCATTTATTCCAGGCCTTCTTCCTCTCCTGCTGCTCTCCGTAAAGCATGGAGCGGGCTCGTTCGCGGCCCAAATAAATAGCCCTTCCCCTTCCGGTCTATTCTAGCTCTTATCCTTCTCTCATACCCTATTTTAGTGTGTTTTTCTTTCCATTGGTGAATCCCTCTGCCCTCTCTCCATCCAGTTTTAACCCGATTATTCCGAGTATGTGGAAGCGATCTCATGAGATTGCCGACATCCCCGCATGTGCTTTTATTTCTGCGCAGTCCGTCTATAAAGGACCTTTCTTCAAAGGTCTCCTCGCTATGAAGATTTCCTCAATCCCCTCATAGGTAACATCCTCAGAATCAATCCAAGGCATATATCCTGGAAACTTCTTTTCTTAAATATCCTCGCGAGGAAAATCTATCTTTAAAGATAGCATGAATGGGTATGATACTATGTCGGGAAGGAAATGTTATGTACTCGCTCCTCTTTTGAAGAGGCCAGTATTTTGAATACTTCTCCTAGAGATGCGTTTTTCAGAAAGGTTTTCTTAGAAGATAGGAATTTCCGTTGGAGACCATAACTGGACGCGACGCAAGAAATACACCAAATGAAAGAATGCTTTCGCATTATATTCGTGCCTATTTGTAACGCAATTTTTCGTATGCAAATGTATTTTAAGTTGGTATTATTTAATTCGAATCCTTCAATATTTAATTTTCAGCATTTTTACTGCTCATTTAAACCATTGGTAGTCTGAAGTAATAATAAATAAATAAATAAATTTTACAGTTTCACTTTACATTCTTTTACTTCATCGAGGCCAATTCAGCCGATGTTTTTCCTCATAACAGAAGAATGGCAAGATTATATTCAAAGGAAGGCTGGATGGAACTCTCGATGGAACTATTGGTTTTTCTTTCTCTTCGAATAGCCTTTCCTCCATCTCTACATTCTTCCGCTTTCCACCCCTTTCTCCATCTGCAAGTCAATACGCTGCATTCCTTCCAATCACACGAATCCGTTTTTACACTCCAAATCCCTTTTATTTTCCCGGCGCTTATACTCATCATCAGCATGCCACTTCTGCTTTTCTTCGGGATCATTTATTTCTACTCAAGTCCCTTCTCCCGGATTACTCTCGTCTAATTCAACTTTTTCGGGCCTGCTCTTCCTTTTAAAACTGTCAGGGCGAACGCTATGCGGGGCTCGGCTCCTCGCAGTTGCTTTCACCCGTCTTGATCTCCGAGACTCCTTCGACCCAAGACATTCTAACTTATTCCACGGGTTACTCGCCTCCTTTTCCTCTAAACGTTGACCCGTTTACCATTCTTTCCGGCGCCGACTTTTCCTCCTCTTTAATCTCCAGCATTCCGTTTCAGTGAATCCTCATTCCCCACACTTCCATCCTCTGTTTTCGTTTACGCGACCCGCAATTCACGCTGTTACCTCATCCTTCGCCCTCATCTTCTTTCGCTTTAATCCTTCCCGGTTGTTTTCAACTGCTTTATGAGCACTCGGAAAATTCTTTAGAAAATATTCCATTTANCCTGCAAGCCGCCTTGCGCCGTGCAGCTGAGGACACAAACGCCGACCGTTCGAGTTACTTTCTTAGCTTGTTTGTCACCACGTATCGGTCGCGGAAGAATGTATTGAAAACAACTTATCTAGCTCCTATTCCAGTTATTTTACGCTCATTTTCGGATCGGTCCAAATAGCAGTAAGCCGCATAATTCAGATTTAGTCTTCTGCAGATGCAATTTATTTCTGAATTTATCAAGCAATCGTAAAAAAGCTTCTAATCTATTTACTATCAAGGATTTCCAACCTTCATCTGAAAGCATTTTCATGGCGCTTGCTTTTTTTATTTTAACATATCTAACCATATTAACGATTTAAAGTATTGATGTTGATGCTCTCTCTCCAGTTTTCTGGTGCATATTTTATCCGCCGGATCCCATATGCTTGCCGTATATGCCAGTTGGGGCCTTACCAAGGTGAAATAACATCGATATCTAAATTTTTTATCTCATCTATCACACTACATCTATAATTCACTTCTTACATCTGAGCTTTATAGTTGCTTTACTACAGATTTTTCAGATGATGGTACTTCAGTTTCAGTTAAAGTTAGCCATGTATGTAAGAATGATTTCTAGACAGCCATCGAATTCGACTAAATTTATTATCATTCCATAAGTCAATAGGAACCATCAGATTGTGAGTAAACGCTTACTAACAAATGAAGCCATTATTTCGTTTGCACGACTAAATCGAAAAAATAGTAAGTCACACCTTTTGCTTAAAATATATTTATTTCCTTTGTTATTATTCCAAAGAAATCGTTTTCCGTGTATTTGAAGAATAAAAGTTCGGAAAGTAAACTCCTATTTAATTTTCTCAGCGAAAGAAACGTAGACGAATTCTCGACACTAAATTGTGACAAATATGAAAAGGATTTATTTCGCCTTTTTTAGAAGTCCCTATATTCTCATTTTTATTCGCATTTTATCGTCATTCGTCTCCTTCCAACTCATCTCCCCCTCATCCTCAAACGATCGCTGCGAACATCATTCATAGCTTGGCTGTCTTTTCCACGAAATTGAAATTCGAATATTTAGTCGAGAGATGTTTCGCGCGGTTTTTGGCGATAGCGAATAAAAATAAAGAGATCTAAAAAGAGACGATCACCAAGAGTGTCATCTTTTTAGCCTGCCATTTAGGCTGCGATTTGGAAGGAAATTCTCCATTTAAAATTCGGATTGCCTAATACAAATTTTAAGGGTAATCATCGGAAAAACTGATATCCAGCGCTATCTAAATTTTGAGCAATAGAAAACTTTGTTAGTGAAGTGAGACTTATTTTCATCTTGTTTAAAGGAAATAGATGAGCTATCATTCAGCCGATTTACATCCTTTGTAATTTATTTAATGAAGGTTCGATGATAATATAAGTCTTAAGCCTACGTACACTGATCAAGGGCCGAGGTAAGACCAAAGAGGTAACTCTGTAAGAAATTGCCGGCACTCAACGGGAAAATTTTGTATTTTAGTACGAGAAATATGAATAATGTTAATGTTTATCAGTGATACTCGATGGATTATAATAGTAAGATAAGGTTGAAAAACCATTTCACAAGAAAGTAAAAATTGTAAACTTTGATTTGGCATTTCCAATGTTTTTGAGTTATCCTCAAATCTTCTGAGGAATTAAAATGCTTATACAGAGCGATGACTATTAAGAAACACGTGATAAAGACCAAAAATTCTCTTACAAGACATTCAAGATAATCTGTCCTTAATATTATAGTTTCATAACATTAAGGGTACGGCTTCGCCGTCTTTGAAAAACCCCTACGCTGCCCATTCATGCTATATTTTCTCCGCCACTTTTTAATCCTTTAATATTTTACTACCACTCAGTACACGGAATAAACCTAAATGACCGTCCAGCCCAAAAATTATGAGGAAATATATCCATGTAAGCACCACCGTTCATCCGCGGTAAAATTGTCATAGGAAATGCGCACAATCATGCGAGGAGATTCTCCTCGTCAAGAAACTAGCTAGTGGAACCTTCGGATTCTGGCCGTGGAGATACAGGACGATAAAAAACAAAAGACGAAAGGGTTGAGCGCGTGTGGGTTCGTATGCGTGAGAGAAAATGGGCGGAGGTACGGAATCTTGGGTTTGGAGTGAGGATTCTGATAGATAGGAGGAGTGCGAAAGGGGAGGGCGCCCTCTGAAACTAGTACGCAGTCGTGTGGGGGGAGTGCAGGAGGGGGGGGGTGAGGTCGAGGGCACGGGTGGGAGCGATTGACGCTCCGTGGGAGGGGAAGAGGATAGAGGGGAGGCGGCTCGGTGCCTGCGTCTCTCTCCCTAGCAGACGACGGCGCAGTACCCAGAACTCGTCCGAACCGAGCTGGCCACCGCGCCCCTTCTTACCGCTTCTCTCGCGAACTTATTGCTTCCACCCACCGACAAAACCGCGACCGCCGCCGACGATACGAACGGAGCGATACCTGACCATCGGGCTTCCGACACTCGGAAAAAGTTTTCGCCGTACAAAAACAAATGGACCGATAAACTTCGAGAAGGATTCTTGTGGGACTGGGAAAAGGGTTAAAAAAAGCAGCGCTCGCCAACGGTCGGGGAAAAAATGGACAGTGTTACGTCGAATGTGTTGGTGGTGCGGCAACTTGGTGATTGAACAGTGAGTGAGGTTCACTTTAAAAAGTGGCACTGTGTTGACGAGGCGAGACGACACGTTCGGCTTTTTTAACGCGCTCGGACGCCCGAATGATCTTTGCGGTGGAAGTGAAAAAAACACGCCGAGTCGGTCGCCTTTAAAATTTTGGTTCCGAGGAAAGAAATACTGGAGATTAATTTCAGTAAGGATCGTCGAGTGTTTTTTTTTCCCTCTCCCATCGCCTCGGATACATGAAAAAATCTGACCGCGTTCTGGATTGTATTTTTCCTCGTATTAAGCCGGTGAAGAAGTTTTCCAAATGTTTTTCACCGTGGCAGTGGTAAAAGAAAGAAGTGTATGCAGGGATAAAGGACTATGCAATGTGCTGTATGGGAGACGAGCCTGGAGGGGTTGAGGATCTCTTTGCAGATGGATACTTCAGCTCGTTTTGAGAAAGGATATTTCTTTGTTTCGGAGAAGGGATTCTTTTAGGGCCGTATCTCTTTTTTATCTCGTGCCATAATTTTGCTTCGGCATGGGGAAAAAGTGATTGTGTACATATTCCTCTAATCTGTTTTCGTGAGTAGAATTTTCAAAAAAGTTCATCAAAATTCAAAGGGAAGACTTACTCTACCACGATTAATCGAACTAAGAAAGACTTTACTTGTGATTGTGTGCTGAGGTCTTAGAAGACGTGAATTAGGATTTTCTTATATTCAAGTGAAGCATAATTATTTATGAGACTGAAATCTCTCCACACCGTCGCCACCTCTCATGATTACCCCTCAGAAGTATGCGGATGAATGGAATTACAGTGAAAACGTTTGGTTTGTGTCACTCTTGCATGATGCGCCCAACCATCTGTATCAATCCAATGCTTTGGATTCTATTTAATTGATAAAGAAATCCGAAAAAGATAAATCAGTAAACAGGAAAGCTTGTGATCTGATATTTTTCAGATATTTAATTGATGATAAAGATTATATTAGCTAGAAAATACGACTTCAGATTACTTTAGTAAAGATTGATTTAGAGTAACTGGAAACTAAAATTTCGGCATTCTGTGTAACAAATCGGCTAAAGGAGCATGTAAATGTCATCTCAGTAAGGAAGTATTTCATGCATGCACGATTCATAATTGCTTCATTTTGCTTCTCAGCAGCTGAAATAATTCCTTTAAACTTTGATTTCTTAAGACACTATTGTTGTCAAATAACTTCCTTTATGGCCAATGATTTAATTGTTATAGAGAGTAACATATTGTTCAAAAGTTTTGCTTTATCACGAAAATAACATTGAAAGTCATTTGAAGAACCACCGCAACTGGTGATGCTTACTCTATTCCCTGTCATTTAATACCATAATTCATTTTTCGAACTCATGATCGGTTAGAGCGGAATGCTTTCCTTAAATGTCAAGGTTTTCTACGGCGGATCTCTCGAAAAGGCACCGTCACAGATCTCATTTCTGTTTCAAGGAATCCAATCGCCAAATCGATCCCGTTTTCACGGTCTCTAACGATCGTCCGGAAACCTCATTGACAAATCTAGGCGCCATAAAATCCGCGGTCCGACTTTTTTACTCCCTCAGTTTCTCCCACGTAAGCCCTTTGCCGCGCTTCATTTTGCATAGCGTGCACCCGAACTACACTCCCACTCTCGGGTACTGTACGTAAGCTCCTTCACTCAGCAGCGCAGCAGACAATAAAAAACTCTCTCGCAGATAAAGGCGTCTCGCCATAACCATAGTACACCAAAAAACATATTGCTCCGCCGGCATCATTTTCCCCCGGAAAAATAGAAGGAACACGAGGAAGTGAAGGTGGATGCGGTCGATTGCAAGTTTATCACCACTTTTCCGCCGGTGCAGTTGCAACTCGTCAGGTCTAACCGTTGCACAATTACAGTGCAGAAAAAAAGACGGGACAACATCCCTGCCGCCACAAGACCGTCGCTCCATCTCTCGGAGATTTTAGAGTTGTTTGCCGAGGAATCGGGAAAGCGACTGAACTTCCCACAACTAGTCCTTGCTTCCCTTCCCTCGTGTCCCCAAACGAAAGCAGCCTCTTGTTCTTTGAAAAAGTGGAGATGAAGCGCTGATCAAAAACGTGCCATCAGAGACATCCGAGGGAAAAATTGCGAAAGAGATGTTTCACGCTTGAGTAAGAGTAATTAAGCAGTATTGGAAGATTTCGTCGACGGCGGTGAATCGTACAAGAAAATAGCTCGAGTGTTTCAGTGTGAATGCTTTCGCGGGACTTCTTGTGTTCGAAGAGGACCGTTTGAATTTTTATGGAGCGGATGCCTCTCTCTTTCCCCGGAATGGGATTTTAACGTGGACCTATCAGATTTTGTACTGCGCGGAGATTCATTCCATACGGGGATAATGGGACCTCCGGAAGGCGGCGGAGTTCTGAAGGCCTTCGGAGGCGATTATCCGGGGCTTCGGCCGAATAATCCTCGGTCTCTTGCCCGGAGAATTTCCAGATTCAACACACGGCGCCGATCGTCCGTCTCTTGGACAATGTTTTCCATTTTCGCGGCGTTTGCAGCTGTTTGCTCGGTCACTGTATCCGCCGAAGAGGCCACAGCTGCGAAAGGTAAGATTGCCATAATTTTCCCAGAAATTTCACCGTCGTTCGTTCCCTTTGGTATTCCCTGAAGCTTGAGCGAAATCGCCTGCAAGGGGGTTTCCGATAGAAATTGACCAAAAATTTCAATAGTGATAAAAATTAGCAAGTTTTTTAGCCAGTAATCAAAATGGAAGGATTTTATAAAGAATTTTTAATTTGTGAAGTTTGATGGTACTTCACGAATTCACCGCTACTGAAAACACTACTCGCCTATTATCGAATAAACGATTACAGCATAAATTTTAACACATTAAATAGTTAGCAATTGGTGAATCTTCTCAATGACTCATATTGTTTACCCCGCCTTACCTAACGGAACGATTTTCCCTTTTCCTCCTGACAATGTTAATCGTTGAGAGGAGATTATTATTAGCCTCATTTCATCGACTCAGAATTTTTCACTGCCGCACTTAGAAGTCCACGAATGCAAAACATATATTATTTTTTTAATATCTGTGTATGCGTATTTAATTATGTTCACAAGAAATTTCACCCCAACGATAATATTTTCCGTCTTGATAAAAAAATCTTAAGTCTAGAGATAAAGTATTATTTTAATTGGGTACCAAATCTTCTCAGTTAATATAAACAACCTTTTTGACAATTTTACCACGTAAGGACTTATATTCACAAAAGAAGCACTGTAAAATAATACTACGGTGAAAACGCTTTCTGCCAACTTGAAATTTAAGGAAACATGGTAATATAATAGATAAGAAGTGACCTTGTGTAGATTTTATCCTTAACAAGCTCATGTTAAGTGTTAATCAGGGATTTTTTTCAGCATGTGAGAAAACGAAAAGTGGTGGTGCCTGCAAGAGCGATCAAATTCTCCCTTCTCATAGAACTATCGAAATGGCTCTCTGGGAACACTTGATTGATACTAGGGAATAATAATTCTTAAATTATTTAATTTAAACGGCGAATAGAATTAATATGTTACGTTCTAGGTCAACCTAGAGCCTACATACAAATAACTAGCTTAATTTAGTAAGGAAATCTCAGGCATATCAAAGGGAATTCATTAGTTTGCGGGCCATCTTATTAGGTGATATCAGTCTTTTTTTTTCATCCCTGAGTTCTCCTATTTGAATTTCTTGGACGCACTAGGACATTCAAATGCAAGCCAAGTAGCAGCGATAATGAGTGCCCGTGAGAATCCTCGCAAAATTACCAATTCAAAGCGAGATGATGCAACCCAAGAATCTAGGAGACCTTTTTCTTTGTTTGAAGTTAGAAATTCATTTGATTCGCAGCATTCGTTTCGCTAACGAGAGGCTGATCTTGTTTCGAAGGAATTCCGTTTTTCATGCCAAAGCATTTTTCGCTTCATGCCATCACTAATTAGTTTTCAGCAGAATGAGGAGAAGTAGATTCAAGATACGTCCTGTGCGCATCAGCAATCGCCGTTATGTTATGGTTATTCTGATTTCCTTTCTTTATCATTTTTAAGTTTTGTAAAATGTGATATATTCTGTTATTGGGCATACCATATTCAAATCAAAATATACCGTTCTGATGATATTAGAAACTGTTCCCTTTACAACTTTGTTTATCCTTTCTATGAATATTTTATGTTTTCATATTCAAATGTTCTCGTTGACAAAGTTAATTACGAGGATTTGGCATCTAATTTTCCAATGCCTTACTTCTTACGCCGTAAATGATGCGGGTGTATGTGGGAATAGCACAAGTTTACATAACCCTAGCAGCTAAAACTTTAGCGCACATCCCAACTCGTGTTTATTGGGTGCGAAGTTCTACCAAAGCAAGGTACACCAATCTCAAAACGATAGGCATCACTCGGGTTGTCCATTAACTTTCAGTAAACTCTGAAGTGAGCAACCTCAAAACGGAATCTCTCATCAAACTCCTAAGTATTCATTATATCTTGTCCCTCATCACAACAAAGTTGTCCGCATTGAAACTGAGTGTAATGGAAACTGTGATACAACAACGAGAATGACATGCTTACGAAATGTTATCGGCATATTTATGCAGTGCAAGTTATAGAGAGGATTCAAACAGTAAGCAGCTAATTTCACTTCGTTCCTAAAGAAGCTCTCTGCAACGTGAGTGAAAGGTCGAGCCTCAATATGATCTACGTGCATAGAATTCCGGAAATAGCCGCAAAGCCACAAAGAGTTACATAATGCCAGGGCATTGAACCGTGATATTTTTCGTTCCGGTTTATTCTAAGGTTCAAGGGAAAAAATAAACATCGGTTCAGTTCCAGTTAAGCTCCTGCCAACGTCGAACTGGTTCAAATTATTGTTTTTTCGCCTCGACCATTGTAATAATGTAACCCTTTGAAAGTTTTCTTTCGTATTTATAGCTTCCCTAATTACAATACATTACACTAAATTTTAGAATAATAATTAGCAATTATTGGTTTTTAGTCGAATTTGATCATGTTTAGTTAACTTTCTTTCAATTACACTTGAGTAAAATATGTATTTCTTGAGGATCAAAACTGAAGTGGAATAGATAACTCATTTTGATTTCAGTTCGGGTTCAACGATTTCATTTATTCGGTCCTAGCTTCGGCAAAAATAACGTTCTTTTGGGTTTCGATTTTCAATTTGGTTCCTGTTCGACACCGATGTACCTGCATTACAACACGTCACGCTACATCTCAAAAACTGAGATTCATACGATTTATAGGTATATCAGATACACATATTGATGTCAAAATATATTGCATGATCACTTGTATTTCCGTCAATTCCGATGAAGTCGATGATAGCATATCTCATTTTATCAAAGATTGATTAAATACCACAGTTACAATGCAGATAATACTTTCATATTTTGTAATTTCCACTTTTACAAATGAATATCCAGTTATTACAGGAAGGATCTTATATGGATTGCCATAAATTAAGAGCAATGATGCTGGATGTCACCAACTGTAGCTTAAAGTATCCACAGAACAATCGATTCATTGAATCCCACTTCATGCAAAGGCTAAACACGGCGATGAACAAGGGGCACTGTTGTTTGTGAACCAATCCTTCATGGTGCGCCCATAGAAAAATTTACAATGCTTCGATTTCCTTTGCATCCGTGGATGCTGCTTCGGCCAACCCGTTATCAGGCATACCGAGAGAAAAAATAGGTGAGTGAGGGTAGGAGGGGTTTTGGGGTAGGCTAAGCGATGGCTGGCTTTGTGACGAGGATTAAAGGCAGAGAAGGGAAAACGTATACATTAGCGAGGATGGAGATTAGTGGAAACATGGCTACGGGAGAGAAAGCGGGCGCCGAGGGGTGTCGAGTAACGGCGCTAAGCGTCCATGCGCCGCGACTCAGAGCCGTTTCAACCCTCGTCCCGCTGTACACTTGAAAATACTACATTACATGCCTTCGCATCCCCCCAACGTTACGACCAAGAAACCTATACGCCTTGATCCTCTCGTTTACGCATTGTCTATTTCGCCTCAGAGACATTTATGGCCGCGGAGAAGGTTTTTCGGCACCTTCCCTAAATTCTCTTTGGGCGCACGACACCACGATTTGCCATGAGTCGTGTGTTCAGTTAAATGTCATAATATATTTGGTGCGATTTTAGTATTTTGCTGACAGATAGTAGCTAAAGATGATGATAATGGAGGTTGTTGCGATAAGTATTGATGCGATGTGAGAGTTTGCTTTTTCCATGTAATATAGATGATGCCTATTTGTCTTTCAATTTGAGATAAAAGAGGAAGCAATTTGAAATGAAATAGCTTGAAAAAAATTCTAAAATCAAATTAAAATCTTTTTTCTTTATTTTCTGAAAGGAATATTGAGGCTTTACGACGCACCATCATCAGTTATCCTATCGATTTGATTTAAAATATTAAAACGCGTCATATGTACTATTTTCTAATCCTTGATCTCGTCAGATCTGGAAAAATTCTATCGAAGAGTGATCAATTGAGCCATTTCTGTATTGACGTACCAAGAGAGACAGATAAATTATATTCTCTTTTTGCGATCACTGCCAGATGAGATTACTTTCTTTCTCTGTATCCATTTGCTATTCTCAAGTTGATATTTCATCAGGATAAAATACCGATTATGTTTCGTAGATGAGAATGACGTTTGCAGATGTGCATCATAAGATGATATTTTTCTTCTTTTATTCATATTTATTGTTTAAGGCATAATCCTTGAGAGAAAAGTGCCGTATTTCAGTAATGATAAAAGTTTTTAGAGTTGTATTAAACATGAATTGACCATATTTTGAAATTAAATACTTAGGGTATTTAATTTTAACTTATAGGAGCGTTTTCAAAGACAGGCCGGTAATATGATTTTTACATAAAC
>KZ308174.1:2520351-2586249 GCA_000376725.2 Ladona fulva
CGATACTCCGTCCGAGATTGCCAATAGAGTGTGCGAAAGATGGGAAAAGGAGAGTTTTGTCTCCATTGGTCGTTTCAAAAGCAGGGAAACTAACCCCATAAGAAAAAATCGCTGCCTTTACACGTTTTTCCTCTTCGTTTTCATTTCCATCCTTTCGGGTTCGCAAGAAAAAGACGGATACTTTTATTACGTGAATTATATAATGACGTGTAATATTCATTCTAATATGCTCAAGAAATCAAATGAACATATATATTCCGTGTTTACATGCAAGATTAATATTATGTACTATACACAATCAAAGAGAATTCTTCTGCATTACATCTTTAAATTCCTGAGGGCATTTATTAAGTGTATGCAAGAGCGTTCTGATGAATCACCTTAATGTTAACTGCACGATTGGAGCAGTTAAGGGCATCTAAAACTAGATTACTTTGCAAAAAATGAATGTATTTATTGGTAAGTTTTCAAAGCCTAAGACTCATAAGGAAGCATTTCATTCGTTAATATCCGTTGATGTATAAACATCTTTCAATGAATTAATGCAAGCAAATAAAATTAGTGGTTTTAGGCATTCTATAAATTAAGAATCGTCGTCTTGATTAAAGTAATTAGGGTTGAATATTAGGGCACGAATAATATATCCGAATTGAACGCATCGAAAAAGTTTTCCCGTTTCATTTAAAACCACAATGTCTTTAAAATAATCCACAAAAGATCTCAAATTTGTCTAGAATATCGTCGACTTCATTTGTTTCTGCCCGCCTCCCCGAATCCGCGTTCCCTTTGAAATATCATAGCAGCGTGGCACACATTGATGGCAAGATTCCCCGATATCCATTTCTCATAAGAAAATTTTTCAGAGCTCGCGATTATTTCCACATTCCGTGTGTAACCGCCGAGCCTTTTTGTCCCACTCTTCCTACCCCGCGACAGTTCCTATCCATAAAACGTCACACATCTCCCTTTCACTTCCCGGGATTCAATTTTTATGGTGTTCCTTCCTTCATCCGAGTTTATAAATATATAGACGTACAATTCACTGCTCTCATCTTCCAACATTTCTTCTGACCTGGAAATTTCCATCCTTTGTCCGTTCACCTCTCTCCCGCTAGCTGCCCATCTATATTTTTATGTCCATTTCCGCCGTTCCCCAGCAGTCCGAGTTTTTCTACGCTTTTCCACCGCGAGGCTAAAGTCGCAGGAGCCGAAGCGTAGGGGTGTGGTCACGACGATGCCTTTAACATCGGTCTGCCTCCATTGATTCCAGAAACACCATTTATTCCAGGCCTTCTTCCTCTCCTGCTGCTCTCCGTAAAGCATGGAGCGGGCTCGTTCGCGGCCCAAATAAATAGCCCTTCCCCTTCCGGTCTATTCTAGCTCTTATCCTTCTCTCATACCCTATTTTAGTGTGTTTTTCTTTCCATTGGTGAATCCCTCTGCCCTCTCTCCATCCAGTTTTAACCCGATTATTCCGAGTATGTGGAAGCGATCTCATGAGATTGCCGACATCCCTGCATGTGCTTTTATTTCTGCGCAGTCCGTCTATAAAGGACCTTTCTTCAAAGGTCTCCTCGCTATGAAGATTTCCTCAATCCCCTCATAGGTAACATCCTCAGAATCAATCCAAGGCATATATCCTGGAAACTTCTTTTCTTAAATATCCTCGCGAGGAAAATCTATCTTTAAAGATAGCATGAATGGGTATGATACTATGTCGGGAAGGAAATGTTATGTACTCGCTCCTCTTTTGAAGAGGCCAGTATTTTGAATACTTCTCCTAGAGATGCGTTTTTCAGAAAGGTTTTCTTAGAAGATAGGAATTTCCGTTGGAGACCATAACTGGACGCGACGCAAGAAATACACCAAATGAAAGAATGCTTTCGCATTATATTCGTGCCTATTTGTAACGCAATTTTTCGTATGCAAATGTATTTTAAGTTGGTATTATTTAATTCGAATCCTTCAATATTTAATTTTCAGCATTTTTACTGCTCATTTAAACCATTGGTAGTCTGAAGTAATAATAAATAAATAAATAAATTTTACAGTTTCACTTTACATTCTTTTACTTCATCGAGGCCAATTCAGCCGATGTTTTTCCTCATAACAGAAGAATGGCAAGATTATATTCAAAGGAAGGCTGGATGGAACTCTCGATGGAACTATTGGTTTTTCTTTCTCTTCGAATAGCCTTTCCTCCATCTCTACATTCTTCCGCTTTCCACCCCTTTCTCCATCTGCAAGTCAATACGCTGCATTCCTTCCAATCACACGAATCCGTTTTTACACTCCAAATCCCTTTTATTTTCCCGGCGCTTATACTCATCATCAGCATGCCACTTCTGCTTTTCTTCGGGATCATTTATTTCTACTCAAGTCCCTTCTCCCGGATTACTCTCGTCTAATTCAACTTTTTCGGGCCTGCTCTTCCTTTTAAAACTGTCAGGGCGAACGCTATGCGGGGCTCGGCTCCTCGCAGTTGCTTTCACCCGTCTTGATCTCCGAGACTCCTTCGACCCAAGACATTCTAACTTATTCCACGGGTTACTCGCCTCCTTTTCCTCTAAACGTTGACCCGTTTACCATTCTTTCCGGCGCCGACTTTTCCTCTTCTTTAATCTCCAGCATTCCGTTTCAGTGAATCCTCATTCCCCACACTTCCATCCTCTGTTTTCGTTTACGCGACCCGCAATTCACGCTGTTACCTCATCCTACGCCCTCATCTTCTTTCGCTTTAATCCTTCCCGGTTGTTTTCAACTGCTTTATGAGCACTCGGAAAATTCTTTAGAAAATATTCCATTTATTACATGTTATTTTCCCCAGTTTTCTCTTCTATTTCTTCATTCTCTTTCGCTGTGTACCAATCTTTTTCCCTTAATTGTCGTTCTTTCTTTCTTCGCATTCGTTCCTTTATTCCCATGCATATCGCGTTCCATTCCGCCAGCCTTTATGCCGCTTCCTCCTCGCTCCAATTCTCATTCGTCGGCGTTCGCAATATTTGCTCCAAGTATTCTTATTTCCGTTGTTTTCTTCCTCCCGCCTCAATTATCTCTCGTGTTTCGTTCCTCCCCGGAACATTATTCCCTTTGTCTTCGGATCAATAGATCTCTCCCACTCTCTCTCTCTTCTTTCCATGCAATCAAACGGTCCGCGAGAGTTAAGAAACCTAACAGCCATAATTTATACTAATTTTGGATATAAATGGAACATAGCTGAGCATCCATTCGCGTAGCAATTTTATCAAAACCCCCTCTACCCTCCTCCCGTTAGCTCGACTAAACTCAGCGATTTGATTTCCATTTATATTTCCAGGCCACTGGTTATAGGGAAAAAGTTTAGCTAGTTTTAAATCGCTCTGTTTCTTCGATACGAACCGATTCGTGGTTTGTTCTCTTTACCGTGGATGGTAGCTAGCCGAGAGGGCAATATTCATAGCAGTATACTGATGGTAAATTATAACGGAAACAGGAAGATCCCAAATTTATCCATTTTGCTTATATTTACGATCACAAACAAATATTCCGTCACTGCGGGCAGTAATTTGAATGATTGCTAGCAATTTAAAGTCTTAGAGTAATTGCTTCCAAAACATTGATTTTATAATCAGCTAATAGAAATTTCATATGTTGAAGGAAATAATGACTTAAGGCATTCAAAAAGTATCCGGGAAAAGACTAAAGAAATCTGAGTTTAGAGTATTTCCCTCTATGATTACAAGATGTTGACCCTAATAGAGGCCAATAGAGTCTTAAAAGAATGGTTGTTTATTAAGTGTGGGCGTGGCATAGAATGGAACAAGGAAGTGCTGAGCATGATTACTGCAGGAAAGGTTTTCATTGGTGAAATAAAAGGTGGTCAGTAAAAATAGGCTGGTGAAAACTGAAGATATTTTTACAGACCATAGTTGATCTTGGAATGAAAGGAATAAAGGTGGAAAAAACAAAGAAAATAGTCCTTGACTTTATAAAAAGTGGGGTCATTTATCAAGTGGGGTTAGTAATGCAAACATCTCTTTGTAAGGAACTCCAGGACTCATGATCATACTAAGAGCCAGATCACTTAAGTATGTCAATTACTGGGTAGCCAGGATTTGTCCATGAGGTTTAGAGCCATGGAGTATGACTTACAATCTAGGGGCAGGAATTCCTCCCGAATTCTACTAAAAATATAAACTGATCTATTTTATCATGTACAGGCCTACGAATCTCCAGCGGGGCTTGTAATGCATAATCGTGAGAGGAAATCCTTTTACTCGCTTTCGTATATTGTTGGCACTGATTACACTCGTCGGGGGAGGGGGGTTAAGCCACCAAAGCCACCTCCTTGGCTACACCTCTGCTTAAACAAGAACTTAATAATTCAATAATTTTAGCATAACAATCACAGAATATCTGTTAACGACCTACTATGCACGCTAAACGATCATGATATTCATGTTACTTTGAAGTTATTCTAGTGCACGCTGGGAAAAATCGTAAGTTTAGGATAAGAGAATTGAAATTACTGCGCAAGCATTGCTAAATGTATCCCTAAACAGCTTCCGCTCCTAAATTAAATTTCATAGAACTGCGAAAGTGTCCGAAATTTGTTGTTAACATTCTAGCGTGACAAAAAGGAGAGAATTCGGGACGAAAACATGTAGAACTCTCTGCGGAAGCTGTAGGGAAAATGCATTATTAAAATGAAGGCAAAGGGAGGGGATGATATGAAGATTTTTGTCGCGGGGAAAGGAAGTGAATAATGGGAGAGATGAAGTGGTCACGTAGCAACCCTCCGAACATCCATGTGAGCACGTTTTAGTTTTTTAGTACAGAAAACGTCGCTGTCACCACTGGAATACTTAATTTCGGTCCATTCCCGACGCTCACTGAAATTGTAAATTATTCTCCTTCGGCCACTCAATTGCTTTATTCTTACCGCGAATATTCCGTAAGTGGTGGTTTCATCGTACGATATTGGTGCTGATAATTCATAGTCAAATTAGGTACCGTATTGAATGTTCAAACGTAATTTTTATATCCTTCATATTTTGGGGTATCATAAAAGTTATTTTCCTACAATTACATTATCAAGCTTCTCTCAATGTGTAAAATCACAGTGGTGTTGTTACATTTCGGAATAATGTTAAGCATGTGAAGGCTCATTTTGGAGATGGATGTCATCTAACATTATATATTTTTTGATTCTTTCTCCTCTTGTCATCTTCTCATTATCCTCGTGTATGACACGAACATATTCATTTAATTCGAATGTAATCGGGAATCAGAATCAGAAAATAATATTACTCTGTAGAGTACATTTTGTGTTAGCATTAAATTTTGGATCGGTGTATAAGATGGCATTGGTGTTATCATACTTTGCTTTCAAAAGCGAAGTTTAGATTGTTTGAATATTTCTGCACAACTCAGAAAATGATGAATTTTTCATTTTTTAATGTAGGCAAACATTTCCTGATATTTAAAGTACCGTGTAAATACATATTAGGATTTACAATGGAGCAATTACTTTCAAGGGATGGATTGGAGTCAAAGAACAAAATAAAAACATAATAATAAAAACTCAACTTTTTTGAAGACTGAAAACGATTTTAACGTGGCATGAAGGCAGTCTACTTTTACAGTAAAGAGACAGTAAAACTTTTTCACCGACACGAACACTGGAATTTATTCATGCACTAATAGAACTCTTTGAAGGACTCTGAGAATTTTAAAAGTTTACGTTTCGGGTTATAAGAAATGTTCATTCTGGTTATGAGCTCTACCTTTCCCCTAGTGTCCATTGTCCAGAGGTACTTAAGACGTCTTTGAGTGTATTTCAATTCTAGATGTTGTAGTCTATCTTTTGTTTTCTTGAGAGCTGGGAGATTCCATCTAATTGAAAAAGAATTACTTTGGTGATTATTTGAAGTAACGATCATTATGAAGTTCTATTAAAAGTTAATACCAGCTTAGGCGCAGATCGGTTATCATTCAGTAACTGGCATTGATAACCCGCAATTTTAACCAATAGCAATCATGGAATTATATAGATCCCGCACAGTTTGTAATGCCATAAATATCCGACAGAAAAATTATTCCTTTTCTATCAAAGGAGATTTTCAAACAAGTGAATAGCGGAATACTGTGATTGGAAGAGGCGCTACCCATGGTAATAACACCGAGGAAATGTTTAGTATTGGTGAAATAGTGATTTGTGGTGCTTTTAATGATTCCGGAGTCCGAATTCTATAGCCTTTTTGTATTAAATTTAAATAATAAACTTAATTATTCCATGCCTTTTCGTTATTCATCTAATATAACATTTATTATTCATTTATGTAACATTAACTCACTGTAATCAAGAAAATGTATTACAGAACAGAAATGAGATTGTTATAGGCCAGACAGTTGAGCTATTTTTAGTGTTCCGTTGGATAACAATCATGGGCATTTTTTTCAACAGCTCAGCATTTTATTTTAGATATCCCAAGCATAATAGATACGGAAATATATTTTTTTGTGTAAACCTTGCGAGAAATATGTGGTGATATTATTTTTAAACATTCTTTCCCATATATTTACACTTATTTATACTGACTAAATCATTTTGAATTCCAGATTTTCAGAGATTGTTTTGAGGCTTCCGGGAAAAATGGCACTGATGGTTAAACAGTTTAAAAAAAGGAACGGTACTAACACGAGGATTCATCCTTTAATTTAAATCGATAAAAACAATTTTCTTCGTTTTCCCGGAAAGGAATACTGTAATTTGTCAAATGCATATTCAGATAAATGCAATTACTTATGATGAAAGGGAAATTAAGCCAAAGGTTAAACTTTTCCGGAAAATAGTATCCATTGTATATAGACGCTTCTCCGTATATATACACCTTTAGAGAATAAAACTNTGGAGGTTGTTGCGATAAGTAATGATGCGATGGGAGAGTTTGCTTTTTCCATGTAATATAGATGATGCCTATTTGTCTTTCAATTTGAGATAAAACAGGAAGTAGCTTGAAAAAAATTCTAAAATCAAATTAAAATCTTTTTTCTTTATTTTCTGAAAGGAATATTGAGGCTTTACGACGCACCATCATCAGTTATCCTATCGATTTGATTTAAAATATTAAAACGCGTCATATGTACTATTTTCTAATCCTTGCTCTCGTCAGATCTGGAAAAATTCTATCGAAGAGTGATCAATTGAGCCATTTCTGTATTGACGTACCAAGAGAGACAGATAAATTATATTCTCTTTTTGCGATCACTGCCAGATGAGATTACTTTCTTTCTCTGTATCCATTTGCTATTCTCAAGTTGATATTTCATCAGGATAAAATACCGATTATGTTTCGTAGATGAGAATGACGTTTGCAGATGTGCATCATAAGATGATATTTTTCTTCTTTTATTCATATTTATTGTTTAAGGCATAATCCTTGAGAGAAAAGTGCCGTATTTCAGTAATGATAAAAGTTTTTAGAGTTGTATTAAACATGAATTGACCATATTTTGAAATTAAATACTTAGGGTATTTAATTTTAACTTATAGGAGCGTTTTCAAAGACAGGCCGGTAATATGATTTTTACANATCGCCATTAAACCTTAGGGATAGTAACGGAGGAGTTTCTGAACTGTAATTTAACTGGACACGGCTCCCGGATAGCCAAGTTGGCAACGCGTTAGATTACGTTGAAAGCGGTCCCGGGTTCGATTCCCGGTGGGAGCCTATGTGCGAAATGACCTAAGCTGTCGAAGCACTTTTATCAATAATTCTGCTACTATAACTGGACATCTACCTTAATTATCCAGGGTTAGATGCTAGGACGCTTAAAATTTCGCCCGCTTAAAATACATGGAGAAGAATTAAATTTTTTCTGCAGCACTTCCCAAATAGATAAATAGCTATAACGCGGCTTATGGATATGACACACGGCTATGTATAATACTTTAAGGAAACAACTTCCCAATGGATACTTGCTTCGACGTCAGGGAGCGTCAAGTTTTAATCCCTAAGGAGTCTATAGGAATCTCGGAATTCATTTTCTTGGTACTTCCGGAATTGATTACAACTTAAAACCTTAAGTTATTTCAAAAGACTATATAGCAAAATAAGTATCAATACCGGTAGGAATGGTTCTTGGTTCGACGCCAGAACAGTATAGATTCTCAACGAGGTTTTTAAGAAAGTGGAACATGTTCTTAAGCCGGAACTTTGCGATACGACTGGTGACGAAGTTTCTTAACTCCGACGCTTGCAGCATTCAAGCAACTTTTACTCGTAGGAGAATATTTTCTACTAGTTATTGGGTTGAATTACTATTTTTACAAATGTGAAATTAAGAGCATATGATTCCAAAGATAATATGTATAAGATGAATAAAGTACACCGACGAATTACACCGCTGTTTCACTGCAAGAAGTATATTACTATCATATGAAACAAGAAACAACGTCTACCATCTGCCGCAGCGTTTTTAATATCAAACTAGTGAACACCGAATTTTCCCATTCACTGGGACCACAAAAAATTACTTTTGAAGGCTTTAGTGTCTCAAAATATCGGTGCTTTGCGAATGAAATAGAAAGGTAACTTTTTTTATTTTTCACATAATTGCTGTCGTTTACAAGCCATACGTATTTTATATCTAAAGATACTTCGTTTTTTGTGGGCAAATGAATCAAATAAGCCATTACATACAAGAAATAATGGTCTAGATGTCTGCCATTTTAAGGGTAGTAATTCACATATTACAGTCGAATGATATTTTTTTCCAAGTTTATGTCTCCACATCTCTAGCTGAATCTTTTTTGCAAATAAATTTCCTTTCGTAATGTATTTGCAGGCTTTAAATTAAAGTATCAGCTTGAATCATAATACTTGCGTATTTTTTTGGGATTTAACAGACCATATTCATCTAGGAAATCCAGCACTACCATATTGCGGCAAATTATCTAAAGTCAATGCACTAATATGGAAAAGATGCGGAAAATATATTTAAAATAAGTAAGGAGATAATTTGAATTAAATTTACGAATTATGTTTAATTTAATTTCGATATTTGAAGCGTAGGATCATATAATATGCTACATTTGTATGCAAATAGGAAAAATGAAACTGTTTTACTGTTTTAAAAGGTCCAGGATAATCAAACAAATACCAAAATAAAAAAGATTAACATTCTTTACATCTTATTGCTAAAGCGTACTTCAGATTTTATATATCATGTGATTCCTACAGAAATGACGTGACTTTAGAATCATTATTCAAGGAGTAAAAAAAAAACAGCAATCAACCAATATTTTTATTAATTCAATAGTTTGCGTTTTTATGATTTCTAAAATTTTTACCGAGTAGGACGAGATCATTTAAAAAATAAATCCTCAGTTGCAAAACACAAAAATAACTACGAAGTATCCATGCATCAACTTTCCTCTATAAAAATTCTTTACGGAAAGCGAAGGTCAATGGAATTCGTAACCACCCTAAAAGCATGAAAAATTACGTATTGATAATTACACCAGCCTCGGAGAGAATACATAATTCGAGGTTTATTTGGTTTATCAGATCTGAGAATCATACTCTCTTTGTGATCGATTTAGCAACAGAAGTTTTATGATTAGATTTCTCACCATTAGCCATCATAAAAAAAGCCTCGGATAAACAGAAGTGAAAAATATCGACAAAACTACGATGAACCCCGGAGCTCTTGCTCTTTCTGGACACATGTTGTAATGTAACACCTATGTTGGAGTTGTAGCTGTAACATGTGTGCATAGAAGACCTGGGTTCGAGTTCTAATCTGGTCGACATTCTTCAATCCCATGTGTCCTCCGGTTTAATCCGCGTTTTACGTGCAACACAAATATCTTAACTCTGATCCAAAAGCGAATCCATTATAAGTATATATTTTTTCTAATACATACAGATTAGCCTGCTTACCACCGCTTCTACAGTCCGTGGACGCAATAAAAAAGCATTACCAAATGTAATCCAACTTCCCAGGATGAGAAGCATTTCGGTCGTGCTAGTTACAAAAAAGAGTCGCTGAAACTGAATCTCTTTCCGGTCTTCTCTCAGCCGCCCCCGCTTCAGCCGGCCTATGATATCATAGAAGTAATTGCCTCTCCCACTCGCGAAATCACTCCCTGAGTAATTACAAAGGGGCTGAGAATGAAATATCTCTCCTCCAACTCATACCCACCCCTCTCTTACCCTCCCCACCTTTTTCTTACTTTCTCCTTCCGTGTGCCATTTCTTCCTCCCGCCGGTGAGATTTTTGGTCCCATAAAGACCACAATGTGCTCCCCTTATCCCTCTCGGGAGTCATAGCAGCTCCGCACGAGGCGCACGGGAGGAAGAAATGGAGTCAGGACGAGGTCTTGCAGGAAATTTGGACAGTACCAAAGGCAGGGAGAAAGCTGGAGGTGGAAAAGGGGAGAGTTGCCAGGGATGACTAGCTTACTAAAAGCAGTTTGGGGCGTCGGCAAGGAAGCGAATCAAGCGCAAAGGTCGAGGCAAAGGAAGGAGTGAGAGAGGAGCCGACTCGAAGGATCCCAAATTAATAAAGGTCGACGCCGCTGCCACTCGCTTACTGATGGTCTTCCCGCCTCGGACCGAATCCTTGAATGGGTAAAACAGTCAGAGCAGCGTATCTGGTATGGGAGATGCGAGGAAATGGAGCAAAAAATCCCGGGAGGAAGTGAGCGATATGGGGCGCGGGAGGGGAGAAAAATGGAAGAAGATATAAGGGCATCCCTCGTAGGAGATAAGAGCAAAGTGGTAGGGGAGGGTAATGGGCCGCATGAGATCCTTACTGCTAGCGGTGGAAGGGAGGTGTCAGGGGGGAGAGATGGGCCAATGGGCCAGTGGGACTGTCGGCTTGTCCTTTTTTTCTGGATGGGAAATGAAGAGAAGATTGTGACTGGGCACCGAGTAAGAAGTTGGAAAATTTCCCTAGAGATGAAGGGTGATAAAAACATTGTGGTGGTAAATGGCTTTATCAGTTGGACGTATCATCCTGGTAGTGGATGTAAGTCAGGTAGTAGTGGAAGTACGAGGCAGAAGTAATTAGGCTGTAATTTTAATTACCATCGTTGCATGCAGTGGAATGTAAAATCATATTTATGATGACTGACATGAGTCTCATAATTTTCTCAAATGTACACTTAAAGTGCGTCAAATGTTACTCATAAATCCCTCTTTAATATAATAATCCACCTTTATTGGAAGTTGCCTATTATGTTTCTTACGGTAGAATTTTAATATTAATATAATATATTCGTGTACCTGCAGTACCATTAAAGATAAACACAAAATCGCAGAAACAATCTGACTTTATGGAACGTTCTTTAAATTAGAATTCTAAGCCTTACTCTTCATTCTTGCCTGCTTCGGTGGCGTAGTGGTTTTCGTGTTAGTCTACCAACGCAGGGGTCCCAGGCTCGAATCCTCGTTAGGTGATAGCTGTTTGTGCTCATGACTTGAAAAAGCTTAATTGTAAGAGTGCCCTGTTAAAACTAAAATCTGCCTAATAAAGTGGACATCATCATAATCACCATCATAATCATCATCATTATCATCAGCATCATCATAATCAGTATCATCACCATTATTATCATCAACATCGGCATCATTATTATTATCATTACCATTGCTATCATCATCATCATCATTATTATCAGCATCATCATCGTCAGAGACAGAGGTAATATCTTAGATGTAAATTATTAAAACGAAATCTATTGCACCATATCACTTTGGTTTATTTCAACGACTCGGGTTTGCAAAAGATTTATTTCATTTCACACTCATCATGGAGTGCTACCACAGGTTTGAGTGGCGAATCGTTGACTCGTAAATATCTAAAAAATAATCTTGAGGTCTCTTCCAGCGTCACCGGTTTCAATATAATTCTTATATCCCAACTTTAAAAATATACCTGTTGAAGATCGAAGAGTTAAAAAACATTAAAAATGAAAATTCAGGGTTCCGATCAAAATTCCAGTCAGAAACCGAGAATATTTTCGCAGCGGTCCCGTTAATCCCACAATATCACACGAGGAATAAAAAGTCACCATTAATTCATTTCCCGTGCATGCAAATAACAAGATCACTCTTCCCCCTAAACGCCGGGAGAAAATACCCATTCTTCAAAGCGCTTCTTTCTTTTTAATACGCCGTCATCCAGTTCGCATAAATTGCGGCCTCCATCCCTCACACTCACCAACCTCGAAAACTTAATTATTCCTTTTCTTGCATCCTATCTAAAGGCGGGCGATGCTATTTGCATCCTTAATTAGCCACTACATCAATGCCTTTTTTATAACCCGAATACCCGATTAAATTTTTGATGTCTTCCTAACTCTATAGCACTCCTTTATCCTCCGATTCATCTACGCACCTCTACATCACTTCCACAGTCTCTCTCTGCCACTCGTCATGAGGAAGGGAAGCCCCAGTAAATAGGATCAGATCGGTTTAGCATATAGATAATAAATTTATTTTTTCGTCTCTTCCTTTCGGAAAGGAATCGGCGACACGTGAATTCCGGAGGAGGAAAATACTGGAAAAATCCCGGATGGAAAATCGAATACTCTTTATAAGACATTCCCCTTTCTTCTTGGCTGCGCACACATTTCTCCACTTGATCTCGTCTCGTATGAAGTCGCGAGGAACAAAAAATCCATTCTCGCGAGGGTGTAAAAATATTCCACGATACGGATGAAGAAATGGCCCTGTAAACAGTTATGAAAGGTGTCCTGAGAATTGGAGGGAAAAATATGGAGGGAGACAAAAGACACTTTTCTTTTTCTTCTGTATAAAAGAGAAGGAAGTTGGGAGCGCGGGCGAGGAATTACATATTCACGGAGTTCGCGGATGTTTCTTTCAGAAAGGAGTCACTTTAAAGCCGTCGCCGTGACCCTCCTATAGCACGCTCCTCCCGGGGATATACACTCGCGTCTCTGAATTCGGCGATGGAGAGAGAGGAGAAAGGAGAGAGCGTGACTTCTTACAAGATTGATGAACACTGTCGAGAAGAAGGGAGAGAAAGAAAGGGAGGCAAAAACGAGCGACGACCCGGAATGATAATTCTTCACATTTGTACGACTTCCTCCATTTTCCTCATTTCTCTTCCTCCGTATCTCTTCCCGCCGCTACTCCGAGACTCTAACGGAGAAAAAATCCTTTGCCCTGCTCTTTGCATCTACTTCCTCTTTGGCTTTACTTCAAACACGTTCTCCGGCTACACGCCGCTGCGTAATACCCAGTGTTTGTTCTCCTTTGCATCTGAGTATTTTTCCTCAAGGAAAAGGCATTTTTCACAAAGTTAATGTGCGGCTCTTGCAGAGCTCACGAGAGAGGCAGAAAACGAAAGTTCTATCTAGTGGAGAATGCTAATTTTGAGCTAAGTAATTAACTTGCTGAACCTGCGTGCATTTTCCTTGCGCTCGAGCTGTTGCTGGTGTGGCAGATATCATTGTTCTCTCTATTTATAAGCCTAAATTAACAAGATTGAGAGTTAATAATTTTACCAGTTTTGCCATGTAACTTTTCTTGTTTGTTAATATTTTAAATTGTCGATGAAATTATCCTTAATTTTGAAAGCAAATGCTGTCGATTTTCCTAACTATTCATCTTCTATGGCCCACTGTGGATAGAAATAATAGTGGAAAATTCCAACCAATAGCTCTTCTTCTGCAAAAAGTTTAATGGCGTCAAAGTAATTGCATCTGAAACTTGGTCACTCAGAAAATTTTTCATCTACCTCTGCTCCGCTTTCTTTTTATTATTCTTGAATTAAATTCTTTGGTAAATGGTATTCTTTACCTCTAATAACTTCGTGATATTGAATGATCTTTTCAAAATTCTTACTCTTCGCCTTTGTAATACTTTAAAGTGAATATCAAGATTATTAATGCTCTCGGAATATATGCCACATAAATGAGCGTTCTCTAGCAAAGGAGCGTATGAGAAAGGATTGAGCGAGGCTGATTATGCACACTAGTGAATCACTTCACTATCAGGGAGTGAATTTGAACGCAATTGAAATACAGGCACGCTCAAACCTAGGGCAGATATTTGGTCAATGAAGAAATAAAAATGAATATAATTTTAACAATAACAAAGGAGGAGAACAACCAGGACAAAAAATACGTTTCGATGGTGAAGAACTGAAATGATAATGGGAGTTAATAGGAGGCATATTACCTGAAACTTGATACTCTTTGATACATAGTACTTACGAATATCGTAATTTCTTTCTGTTATGAAAAAACTGACACATTTACGAGAAAATTTTACAATCAATAATCAATATTATGCCAGAATTATGTGCATTAATTGGCCGGAAAAAAAACAGTTGAAACATAAAAGGAATATTTTGAAGTTTAGAATGCATGACTTGAGCATTAATTTTCGAGGCATTACAGTTTAGCGTCCAAACTTTTGTTCTCCGGCGTGGGCGTGGACCGTGACAGACTAATAGATAAAAGTCACAGTGGCTAAGTTTTAACAAATATAATCGTTGAGTAGACAGGAAGAAAATGGGATTTACGTCCTCTGAAGCAGAAAAAGGGTTCAGAGAGTAAACTTGAGAATGTTTTCTCGGGAAAGCTGAGATTCCAGTGGGCGTTGAGTGAAGACCAGCAAAGGATAAAACGAAAGTGATTACGAGAATAACATGGAATTGCGTGACAAGAAGATAAATGTCTAGAAATGAAATATGAAAATTGTGGGAAATGATGGCAACTTAAATGATAAAAAAGTCCACATGCACGGAATATTCACAGTTTTTATTTAAAGCAATTGATGGAGTGAGAAGTTAGTGTTTTTAGATAACCCTAGAAGAATTTTGTATCACCAGAATGAATAATATTAACGGTTAACAAAGGAACTGTTGTTTTATAACCTGAGTATGCGAGAAAGAAGCTAAAATGTGATTTTAATTATGATTTTCCCTGTAACTGTGGCCTAAATACAGAGATTTTCTCTATACTAAAGGCATAAACGACTTTAAGAGCGACTCTAAGGATACGATAAAAAACCTTTGTTAAAAGGTATATAAATAAACTGTACGAATAAATATGAGTACATAATATTTTCTAACAAATTTAAATCACCTTGATTGAGCCAACTTTATAATCATAAATTGTAAGCTTACTTATACTCACTCCGCAACAATTAAACAAAAAAATTAACTTTCGTGATTTTAGTGTATATTTTAAATATTTGTGAGGTTTCTTATATTTGTTTCGAATTCTTGGAAGGTAAGAGAACGATTATCTTAGCTATATTCCATTTGAGATAAGTAAATGTATATTTATGTGTTTAAATTCTAAGACAGAGAAAAACAGCGTTTCAGGGGAAAAGCATAAGTCGTATTTTCTTGGCTTATTACTATTAATGATCGAATACCAATAGCTGTGAATTCAGAATGCCATTTACATGGAAAGGAAAATATGGAAAATATATGTGAAACTGAATAGAACGAGTAATTTAATGCGCCACCGCTAACGCCCTGAATAGACTAAAAAAATTTTACTACCAATGCGGGAATTCTGTCCCACTTCGATTTTTTCTCAAATTTCAAATCTTCACAAATGTTTACAGTTCCTTGATATGAGGTCTCAACTGAAATTTAGATAACTAAAATGGAGAAAATGTAAACTTTAAATATATTTGATATCACGACACCTAGTATATTGTTTTTAAATTTCACGTCTCGATCTTTATGAAATAAGCCTCATATCAGAAACAATTTCATTTATTAAACATTTTTAAATTTAATGGCACTTGGCTGAATGTAAAAGTTTCTTAGAATGTAGAAAGAGTACTTAAAAGGCGAGATACGGAGGCAAGATTAATGTTTTTATTTTACAGTTATAAATATCTATTATTTTGTAGAACAAAAACTTGACTGTTTCTCGGTAGTTAATCCATCACTTTTATTGTTGAGTAATCTTTTGTCAAATAATTTTGCCACCGTATGTTTCCAAAACATGTACATACTTTCTTTCAAGATCTATCAAGCATAACTGTCGGAAATTATTGAATAACTTGAATGTTAAGATAGTTCGATAATATTCTCTAACATTGAAATTTACTATCGCTTCACTTTCTTGGTTCTCTGAAAATTGCAGTCTAGCCGGGACTTATCTAGAAGTGCAAAAAAAATAAATCCAAAATAGGTTTAAAAAATTAAAATATGAATATAAATGTAAGTATTTAAATATAAAAATATGAATAATTTGAATATGTAAAATTTACATTTGAGCTTTAAATTCAAATTCATATATACAAATAAATGGCGAGTGAAAGGTAGGGCATTGGATTGGAACAGAACCGAAAACTGAAACCGGAAAACAGCGTTATTTTTCCGAAATGAAAACAGATCCCGAGCCAAAAATATTGAAATTATTTAACCCAAACTAAAAACCATCCTGTTCCGATTTTTAGTTACAAGTAATTTATATTTGATTCTTGTTCGATTGGAGAAAGGTATACGAAGTATGTGAAATTTCCACTAGCAACTGATTGTTATTAAATTTTATTCTCAAAATCAGTTTGTTTTTTATATGAAAAAACAATAAAAAATTAAAATGGACTTTCAGGAGGTTATAATAAAGCAATGACTAGAGCGGAAAAAATAATGGTTTGATCCGGTTAGACGTCGACTGAAGGAACGAAAACGGAATTGAACCGATATTTGCTTTTTAGTGAACCGGAGAGTGAACCGGAAAGAAATATATTATGGTTCGATTTCATGATGCACTGTAGAGGTGCTAAATGTTTAGAAAACTGCATTATTAAACAATTCTGTAGTAAATTTTCACCTTTGGAAGTAAGTGGGTCTCTTATATCGTTTTCATTTTCCAAAATGGAAATATTTTATAAAGATTAGCTGTGAAGAAAAGATAGAATAGACAATTAGGAAACTTCATGGCACTATTACTAGGGGTTGCCTATATTAATAATCCGATGTCTATTTATTTATGACCGTGGAATCTCATACTCTTTGGCTATATTTTCGGTACCCTTGTCATACCGTTATGTTGGTTCCTTGAAGCAAGAGTCTTTCGAAATAACTTCAAAACACTAGAGATAAACGCAAATGTACTGCATTTTTTCATGATGGATTATGTATTGGGAAATTCAGTTTTAGAGTTATTGAAACCTTTATTTGTTCGTCTATGGTAGTGATAGAAATCGATGAAAATAATATGAGAAATTGTATTTCGCTTTACCATATCGTATTTTTTAATTGGCCACGGTTTATAAGCAAAGCAACAAAGTCATTAAACAGCTTACAAATAAAATATTTTATGATAATAGTAATCAGATCAGAGGCTAGTTTTCACCTGGTCCTCTTTACCACTAACTCTCCAAAGTTTCAGAGTAGGAACTAGAGATATTAGTCAAGATGCTGTATTTTGTCTTTTATTTCTCACTGAACGCTATCAGTGGTATATGTCAAAGGAATTGCTGCCTAATGGCTATATTCATAATACTTTCAATGTCATTTAATAACAAGTTACCAGGATTAATGCCATTATTTAATATAGCTCAATTAATTCAACGTTGATGGAAGGATTTACAAAGATGAATAGATATCAGAATGAGGTGGGCAGTGCAGAAGCAGCCAGCGGAACGGCCTTGGTCTTCCCAACGCCGAGGTTCTTAGCTCACAGCAGGTCGTGGTGCGCAGTTACAGCCTCCGTGGCTGTCTTGCTCCTGCAACCCGCAACTCCTTTTCAAGTCTCTCTCAATTCCCTTTGGTCTTCGCCCCCCGGCTTCGGAGACTGTTGAGCAAGTATTCATCCATATCGACCCGCTAAGTGGAGCAGCTTTCCCCCGCCTTATGCTCGCATTTCTGCTCCGTATGTCTAACGAATCTGATGGAAGCGGTTGAGGTGAGCCGTTTCCTCGCTCAATTTCTTCTCCAAAGTTCGCCCAAACGATTGTAATTACGGGAGAGTCGTTTTTTTCTTCGCCTCTTAGCGCAACCGAAGATAGTCCCTTTCATCTTCTTTCGTTCGCGGATCGAACTTGAACCGCGAGCGACCAAGTTTTCAAACACTTTATCCCCGCTCACTTTCTTCCCTGCGCCTTCTGTATTACTCCGCATAAGGGAAAACTTTCCGACGCGACTCGGCAAATATGTATAAATATTCGCTGAAAATTTCGGATATCGGGTATCCTCCGGACTCTGTGTTTTTGCGGATAAAATCTTTTGGAATTACGGTCCTGGAATCTGCGGCCTTGTGTAACTCGTCGTTAACATCCGCATTAAAGTGTTTATTTATTTTAACTTACCATAACTCTATCTAATTAATATCTTTCGAGGGCCGTTTGGTCATGTATGCGAATAAATTCAAATTTAAATAAATTTGAAAGTATGCGAGCTTAATGAGTTACCAGGATTGGTGGATAATTTATTGCTCTCGTGTTTCCATTGGGAATTGCTTCTCGTACCGTCTGAATTTTTCCGATTCGGGTTTTTGTTGATAAAATATGTGATTAAGGTAAACGAACTCCCAGTAAATGATAAATAATTATTCTGCAATACTTAATTCTCCTTTTTCTTCATATATTAAGGCAAAATAATTGTATCATACAACGGTTACCACGATCAGTAGTAATTAAGTAAAACGGAAGGATTTTGAACCGTGAACAGGACGGTGAACATTACAGACAGCAAAAGAGAAAGTTAAAGCCCGTTCCTTACTGATACTCTCAATTCCTGAAGCAGATAGATGGATAATATTGGTATGCCGATTTTAGAAAAATATTATTTATTATATTTATTAATATTAATATATATTATTAATATTTATTTATTATAGCTTTTGAGGATATTTTAGTCTAATGTTAAATTTTGCATGCTGATTTTCGTGTTTATAGATAATTCTGCTAACTATAGTACTAATGTAGTTTAGTCAGTAAACTGTTTTACTTAGTAATCGGGGTTATTTATGTATTGATGCATCGTATTTCAATGGGTAGAGCTTTATAGGATTGTTTGAGTTGCTTGTTGAATGTGGTGCTAGTTCACCTGAGCAAACGTGATACTAAGGTGGATTTTTGTAACAAATAAATAGATATTATTTCAGTTAAATGCAACTGTGCGTGGAAGTTATTCATCAATCATAGATAACTATTTTATTGTTGTTTCCACAATATGACAGGCTTTTATTTTTGTCATCATACTAAAACCTCTTGAATAATAGAGTTGATTTTTTAGTCCTTCTTTGCTTTCAGTCATTTAAGGTGCAATCTGTTGTTTCGTTGTTTCATGCATCTTCATAGATGCTGCCCTCGATACATATATATAAGCATCAATGCGATTTTGCTGCGGCGTTTGTGTATACGGAGATTGCATACCAGATGCTGCCAGCGAATTGGGAAAGTCTAGATTAAAATTGTTTTTCTCCCGTTGCTTTCGACTCCGTACCCTACGTATCGTTACTCCATTTAATTTATTCAGAATAATCCGCCGAATAACAGAGGAGGTAGAGGAGTATCCGGGCAAATCCTGTTTATTCCAGAGCTGGGATATTCTGAAAACTAATATTTGCAAAAACAAGTATTAGTTCCCCTACATTTAGGCCATCGATTCCGCGAAAATCCATAGTTTCCTCGTTGTGTGTACAAGGATAGGCTACCTGATTCATTTTGATTCTTAACTTCGTTTTAATAGAAGTAAAATTGGGATTTACTAGATATTGGTGGGACGAAAAATATATTGTTCACGCAAGAATTTTAGCCAAATGTTACAAAATAATTTATGTCAATCAAACGTATATTAAAAAATGAGAAATATTTCTAAATTGGCGATTAAGTTTTTATTTCTTTCCCATAAAGTAATTTTCATCATTATGGTCTTCTTGTCAGCAATTCGGCACCCGTCATTCCCATTATAATGTTTTCTTTACAATCATGTACAATTCATTAAAGTGACCAAAAAGTAATTTAACGAAGGCACTTAACGCTTCAGATGAAAAACATAAGAATAAAAATATACTCTATGATTCCGAGAGTCGAAATGAAATATCTTGTGATTGAAACTACCGAGTCTTATTTGGAGTGTAAGACCAGCTCCTGGCTGGTGCTACAACAACTGTGACAAAAGTTAAGAATATCATATCCTCAAGGTTAAACTATATTTGTTTGGCAAGTCGTTATTAGTAAGGAGCGATTAGCTAGTAGATAAATCAGCTATAGCGATTCAGAATAATATATTTTGAGTTTTTATCCTCAGCAGGAACGTTGCATTTGGTCAACAGTTCTTGAAATGCAGCTTCTTGTAACTTGATAACTGGACAATTAAGGATATTATCAATCCATTCCAAACGGAGAGCGAGTTGCGAATCACATTTAAAGTATGGAATAGAGAGCCCAAATATTTGCGGACCACCCGGTGGAAGAATGAGGTGCAAAAATTAGAAAATCATCGCCGCAAAACGGACAAGGATGGAGTGCGAAGGGGTAAGAAATCGAGAATGGACGACTCCTGTGGCGGAATACGTGAACGGAAAGAGGATGAAGTTGAAGATGCGAGAAGAAAGATGGAGAATACGAAATGGTAAAAAGGTGAAGAAAGAAAGAAGAGGTCAGGATGAAGGGAGGGAGAGTTTATCCGATGGGATGAGTGGGATCAACCGAAAGAAGGAAAGAATTTTGAGTGGGATAGAGATGGCACGATAGAAGAGACGATGTAAAGAGTTTTTAGGGTGTGGGTTTTGATGGTGAGATTCTGGGGAAGGAAGGATGGTCGAAGGGAGGGGGCACCTTAGGAAAGGGGAATGGGCTGCGTGCCAGGTGCTACCTCCATTGTGTGTCCCGCTGGGACCTGATTGTGAAGCCTTCTGCCGTCACCCCTCCCCCCCTCAGGGCTTCCTCACCTTCCCCGGTTCCTTAAGGGCCCCGCCCACCATCCCGCACGGAGCCCTGCCCATCCACCCCTGCAAAATTCCCCTGCCCTCCTTTATAACAGTTCTCCGCACGGCTCTCCTTCTCGGTCTCCCATAGCCTTTGGCCATACTTCTTGCTCCTTCCTTCTGAGACACACCCACTCGGTTCTCCACTTCGCTGCCTTCAAAGCCTCTTTACTTTTGATGGTTGCTTCAATACTGTGACTACAAGCTCTTTGTAGCTCTTGTGTTCGGTTTTTTTCAATAGAAGGGGGAAGAATCCTTATGGAGCTTATACCTTTAGCTCTGTAAAGATCATCCCACTTTGCCGCCGGCTTTTATGTACGTAATTTTGTGTTGATATGTTTGATGTGAGTTGCGGCTATATTTTTAGACGTGCGGATCGTCGTTCATGATTTTTCGAGGCGAGGTTTCTTTTGGGGAGGGTTAAGAGTAAATCTGTCAGAAGGATTTCATCTTAATTAGCTGGATTATTATCTACCAGTCGTGCGAGACACAGGTTGTGAAAACATTTATGTAGTTTTACTATCACAAAATTAGTGTTTTACAATATGCTATTTTCGTATTAAATCATCGTTCACAAGATTTTTACACAGCTTTTTAAATGTAACTATTATAAGTAAAAGTTAATTGAAACTGATAGCTGTATTAATCTTGATATTATTATAATTTACTATTATTACGATAATANATAATATTGAATATTAATTTCTTATCTACCTATTTACTAAGAGTATACGGATATCCACGTTACTGGTCTATATACTGAAAAGGGTAAGCATTGGTAAGAGCTATATAAAGAAAATCGCAAATACTTAATTGTTTTTTTGGCAAGCAATATTGGTCAACCGAATCACTGCAATTGGCCAGCTATCAATTAAGATCTCTTTCTTTATCATTAAATTTTGGGTCCGTGGCTCTCAGTAGGATTATCCACATTCTTCTACCACCTTACCTTTCTATTTTATTTTAGCAAATTCTTAAGACTTCCAATTTACACCTCGTAGTCACTGATGTTTAGCTTTTCAAATTTCGCACAAACATTTTAACTACACTTAAAATGAATCTTTATTTATTCCTGTATCACATCTGCGTTAGCCATTTCCATAACGTAGATTTAGATATAGCGTGTAATTTATTTATTTACTCTTTTTTTAACATGTTTTATCTAACCCTAATAGAGAATTTAGCGACGTATACCGAAAGTTCAAATCCAGGCAATATTCTCGTGAATTATATCATCATTACTTTCGTCCTTTTTCCCCATTTCTCTTCAATTGTGTATTTTTAAGTGGTTAAAGAGCTCCTCTGAAAAACTTCCTTTATCACGTTCAACTACAGCTAACTCTGTTTCAGGTCCCCATCCACAAGATGAATTTTCTCATTAAATTAACATGTTAATGGCTACAAGATGTCAAAAAAAAAAACAGAATGAGCTGAAATAAAGAGAATGGTAACTTTCTCAAATATCTCTTATATCTCAAAGAATAAAGAAATAATTCTTTATTCCCCTTTAACCAGCAATAGTAAAAACATGATTCCCGTGATTTTTATATAATTTAAGAATATTATAAACAGAAATTATTGTGTTGAGTTTTATAATTTAAATGTGATAGCTTGATGATTTAAATAAAGCTGTTCATGCCCGTAGGCAGAGTCCCAATGAAAACTAAAGAAACTGATGGTACTGGCCTTAAACAGGGGGGCGAATAATAAAAAAAAGGAGATATGCTAAATGGAAAATAAAAAGGACGGGAACCAAAAAAAGGAAATTTGCAGGCTGGGCAATCACCTCGTACCTTGTTGAGTAGTCCTCTCCGGCATTGCGTGTTACCTCGTCAGTCTGAAGTCAAACCCAGTCATCTTCTCTCTGTTGTAGTCTTAGTTGGAATGGCGTTTGTCACCTTCCAAGCACCCTCATCTGGTTTTGGCCCTCAGCACAAAACCCTAGTACACAGCAACCCTGCCACTTTACCCTCATTGGGGGAGGAAAAGGGACTGTCAGCCCCGTAACACATAAACAAAGCAATTGTTGTTTTTTTATTTAAACTTTTACCCAATTCTTTTTATGAAAATTAAACCCCTACTTACGAACCAACGTCATCTGTCCTATATTTAATTCCCCCAAGAATTTCTTCATTTGTCATTCAAAATAATTCAAGAACTCTCTCTGATCGCTTGCCTCTGTGCCGCCGTTCTTTGCATGACATCCTTTTTCCACCCCTTTCCTCTCAAGAGTCCTTGCTTCCTTTTCTTCTTCTTTCGTATTCTCAAACAAAACGCTTTCCTCGGACTTTGTCTTCTGCTTTTCAGCAATCTTTTAAATGGATTTCTTTCACCTTTTAATATCTTTCACTCCAGCCTCTATCCCAATATATTACGGAATTTCTATCGTGAATGAGATAATATTCAAATAACAAAGTTATTCAATTTGTCAGTTTTTTCATTGTTATATATATTTCATCCATTTCCAAAACTTTTATAACATATATGGGACTTTACACCAACTGTGCGTCGAAGAATGAAAAGGATCAAGGAACCCAAACGAATACTTACTCTGCTGGAGTCACACACCAAGAGGAAATGGGGGAGGGAAAAAAAAGCTGTAAATAATTAGTTTTAGTTATACCTTCATTATCTAGTTTAGTTTAGGTTAGGTTAGATTACTTCAAATATAAGAGCTTATCTCCACTACTTCCTAAAATAATAAACAATTATATTAGCCTTATTCGGGGGTTATAACTGCCTTAGAGGTTTTCCACCGCTCATAATGACTTCCTTGAAGCCGATGAGCAACAAAACAAAAGGGTCAGACCGACCACCAAAGGTAACAGAGGTTTCTCCTTTGGGTATGTTTATGCTATTCTTCAGGTAAATATTTAGCGTTAAGAAGATTTTATTTGTTTCCCTTAAAACATCGTTGAATATTCTTAGAAAATTAATTCAAATAGCCGGATATAAATTGCTACTATTCAATGTACATACGTGCGTTTAATATAAATATTTTATGATCATCATATTTACGTTTCATCAACCTCCAAAATTATACTGAACCACTTCTCTCTCTCAGCATATTCTTATAAATTTTCTTCTGATAGTAATAGTTTCTTTTTGTGTTCACCTACACTCAGATCATTATAAAAATATTTTTGTTTCTATTTAAATATTATTGAATATTAATTTCTTTTCTACCTATTTACTAAGAGTATACGGATATCCACGTTACTGGTCTATATACTGAAAAGGGTAAGCATTGGTAAGAGCTATATAAAGAAAATCGCAAATACTTAATTGTTTTTTTGGCAAGCAATATTGGTCAACCGAATCACTGCAATTGGCCAGCTATCAATTAAGATCTCTTTCTTTATCATTAAATTTTGGGTCCGTGGCTCTCAGTAGGATTATCCACATTCTTCTACCACCTTACCTTTCTATTTTATTTTAGCAAATTCTTAAGACTTCCAATTTACACCTCGTAGTCACTGATGTTTAGCTTTTCAAATTTCGCACAAACATTTTAACTACACTTAAAATGAATCTTTATTTATTCCTGTATCACATCTGCGTTAGCCATTTCCATAACGTAGATTTAGATATAGCGTGTAATTTATTTATTTACTCTTTTTTTAACATGTTTTATCTAACCCTAATAGAGAATTTAGCGACGTATACCGAAAGTTCAAATCCAGGCAATATTCTCGTGAATTATATCATCATTACTTTCGTCCTTTTTCCCCATTTCTCTTCAATTGTGTATTTTTAAGTGGTTAAAGAGCTCCTCTGAAAAACTTCCTTTATCACGTTCAACTACAGCTAACTCTGTTTCAGGTCCCCATCCACAAGATGAATTTTCTCATTAAATTAACATGTTAATGGCTACAAGATGTCAAAAAAAAAAACAGAATGAGCTGAAATAAAGAGAATGGTAACTTTCTCAAATATCTCTTATATCTCAAAGAATAAAGAAATAATTCTTTATTCCCCTTTAACCAGCAATAGTAAAAACATGATTCCCGTGATTTTTATATAATTTAAGAGTGAAGTTTCTAAGTATGACTATCTAAGCAGAAAATCGCCTTGTAAAAAATACTATGATATAATTATGATTATTTGATTGAGGATTAATTCTTCTGATTATGTTTTCAAATCTCTTGAAACCAAATTTGTTTTCAAATATGAGTGTATAATCCAGATAAAAACTGGTAGACAATTCTTTCACGAAATTTCACTTTGTCTTACAGAAATATTGTTCTAGTCATATTTTCGGAGAGTAACAGGTAGGAAAAAACATCTAAATTCTATTTCTGTCAACCATTTAATTTCCATTAAATTTACCACAAATCCTCCCACTCACCTGTTTGCCGTCTTCATTCTAAGTTGTGATACGAAATAATTATCATTCTACAAAGATCGTTCTACTTTTGTATGTACAATATATAATTTTTGTATATACAATAGAATCTAATTTTACTAAGCGCGGGGCAAATACGATACGTTATTAATCATGTGGAGTAGCAGTAACCTTTTCAATTGAGCAACTCTCCTGTCGTATAAATATTTGTTCGATTTGCAAACTTTTTTACGAAAGAATGTATCGATAAACCTAAATCATGAATGCTGGTGCATACATTAACGTAAACAAACATTTAAATATATCTTTCACAAAAACTCATGCCAACAGTTTAGCAAGCCACTCAGTTTTGAAGCAAAAGGACGGTTACTGCAAAACAAGAATAAATTTGATGGATTCTTCGTTGAGGCACTCGATAAATCAAACCAACTTCATCTCCTAAATACACGTTTTAGATACCCAAACTTATTTACCTTGATTTGGAGAAATTTTCGGATGGGTCCAAATTCTTCAGCCGACCGAATCCGGGCTGTATGCTGGGCAACCCTGATCTATATCAAGAGGGAAACTTCAACTGAGTTCACGCCGTCAATAGAGTTTGTAAATGGCTGACATGGCGATAGCGTAGTTTCGTAGTTCGTGCCCCATTATTCCTACAGAAAGGATTACTGATCTAGTATAATTTCATGTAAAGGAACCAGTCAGAGGAAAACGCTTTAATCAGGAAGTACTCGGTGACGTGTAGGCGCTATTCTGTACTTGTTTGATAATTCCTCGATCAGTCAAGCAGTAGAGTTCGCGTAAGCCTCTACGACAGGTTGAGAAGCTTAGAACGCATTCTATTTCATATAACGTAATTTCTCGCGACTCTGTTGACCAGGGGGTTGCATTTCATCCTTCACATTACCGCTGCTTCAAATAATTGGGAAGCTACGCTCATTGACGAATAAATTAATGTTTTGCCCAATAAAAAACATATACCGAAATCTTATTTACCCGAGAACTCTATTTGAAAGTGAAGAAACTAAATTTCTATACATTTACCCTTAAACTTTTCTAACTGTTATCTATACGTCACACTACCGTATCATCAGAGTTAGAGGCTTAAAAACACTCCGTAAGCCCTATGTCGGTAGGCAGAACTCGCTTTTAGAAACAAACGGAAAGCTCCGGATTACCGATTTTCCAGAAATTCCCATTTGATTCTCCCTTCCCATTTGTTTCTAAACGCGAGTTCCGCTTACCGTTTTTAAACCTCTAATTTATTAACAGCTCTGTTCCAACTTTCTTTTACTGCACCATCTGAGTTATTTATTGTTATTATGATGGATCACTAAATCATTCCCGTAGTTTCGTAAATTTAGTAGCAAAATGTTTACAGAGATGACGCTCGACGACATTCAGATTAATTTCGGAGGGTTCCGCCTTCTCGTAAACCGATTTCTAAACGTCGGTATTTTCAAGGTACTGATTTTTCATTGGCATCCTACTTGCTTTGGTGATACAATTCTGAACCGTGGATCATTTTAGAAGTCCATTTTATAGTTCCAAAATATCAGAAAGAGCTTCGTTAAACTACTTCAACAAATCACATTGGAAATAAATACATTGCAATGCAGACATTAATATATAAATATGTAATGTTAATTCAATAGAAATTTAAGAAATTTGTTCTGTTTTTTCGCATTAACGGTCATTATGTTTTGTTTTTGAAAAACTTTTTCACATTCTTCATAAGAAATTTAGATTCTTCGAGTACGTTATGTTTGCAGGTTATGGTGATCGAGGCTAACGAAAAATAAATGACCCCATAGGAAAAAGAGAGTAAGGCATAACTTTGCACTGTTTTGATGCGGCTTAAAACCCCAAGGGAAAAAAANTTTTTCCTAGATGTCCAAACCCGGATCTTCACGGCAAAGAAATCGGCGGCTCCGTGAGGCACTTCCTTTTGCCTCGCCTTTAGTATCCTATATGTATATATATCTATCTATACATATATACGAGTAAAAGTTGCTTACATACTGCAAGCTTAATGTAAGATAGATTAACTAAGGCATTGTACACCTCCTGTAACACTCTGCCTTCCGTACACCGAGTTCCATGCACCAACTACAATAACGTTAACGAATTATTCAAAATACGTCCATACGATTTGTCCTAGCATCGAACCTGGGTCCATTAGGACAAATATCCTTACGGCATACGATAGAATTCCCTATCTTCTATAGATGTAGCGAATTTCAACCTTCTACCTTCCCGGGAAATACCGTTACGGATTTTTCAATATTCGGTCATTCGAATGGTCCTGGAATCGAACCTGAGAATTCAGGGCAGAAATCATTACTGTATACGATAGACAATCCTCAGTTCTAACTACACCGTGAACTGCAAGTTTCTATCTTAACGGAAAATACCCTAAATGCATTCACGAACTTCAGACAGAAAAATTGCCCTAGCATCGAACTAACGACCCTCAGGGAAAAAGCTTTAGCTATACTATAGATACTTTAGATCTCTATCGATGACGTGAATTTGAACGTTCTATCTTACCTAGAAATACCCAAAACGATTTTTTGAAACTTTTGCACTAAGTACCTAGCATCGAATCTGGGGCCATTAGGGATAAAGCTCTTTCGTCAAAAACAAGATAAAAATACGTTCTAACCACTCCGTAAATTTCAACATTCTATCTTTAAGCTAAATACGCTAAACGATTTTTTGAAAATGCGTTCAATGCATTCTTAAGGGAAAATTGCCGTTTTTTGGGCCTCCTAGAATCGAACCCATGAAGCCTAGGATGGATGTCCGCTTCATTCCATAGTGTCCAAACCCGGGACTTTACGGCAAAAAAATCGGCGGCTCTGTGAGGCAACTCTTTCTGTCTCATCTTTAGTATACAAAAGACTACGTGCAACAACTACATGTTAATGGGTTTAAAACTTATCTCATAGCGTGAATGATGAATTGCTCTTTTTTGACAACGTGTTTGTTTCTCAATGATCTTTGGGCTGAAATTAAATTGCTGTATATATCCTTTTTTAGTAAATTACTAGCCTCTTTCCGCACTTTATATTCTTATGGGTAAATACTTGTATCAGTGTCTAACAACGTTTCGACATCCATAGATATATATCACCTTTTAAATTACAAAGGAGCTAAAGAAGGCTATTTCTATATAAAAAAAGTCCTTTTAAACGGAACTTAAAGGATTAGAACAAAATCTTCATGCATAATGAATATAAAACTTCGGATCTTGAACTAATTTATATGAAATATCAATGCTCTTGTTTGAGTTTGTGAAAACTACTTAGAAGTTCGACTTAAAGTTTTAGTTGTTTGTCGCCTTGATATTTAAACCCTTGCATCTTTTTTACATTCATTTATTATTTACATACATTTATTTATTTTAGTTGGCGAATTTCGTATCGTTTTATTAGAATTTTAGAGTAATGTGTATGTTGACGCTCACAATGATCGTAATATAAGGGAAATAGATGCTAGGACTAGTCGTTTTAAGGACTCGTACATACTTTCCGCGAACGATACGCGATAATAACAAGATAATAGTTCGAACATCCGGTGTTTGCATCCCCTGCCACACGCCAAAAGGCGGCTTGTAGGGAATTGATGCAGATGTAGATGAATGGCATTCAGTGTCCAAACCTCCTTAAAAATATTATATTTTACCTTTGATGTTGTGCTTACTCCTTATTTAGCGTTTTCACTATATTATTTTCAGAAGATTGAATTGCGAAGGAATGCTATGAAGTTACGAAATTTCATTGAGCATTGCAAGTTTTGTCTTTCAAAAAGAAATGGGTGCTCAAGTGACATACACCTTTATCTTAGATACATCATTATAAATTTCATTCCATAGCTTAAAATCTAGATTCTGTACGTAAATCTAAGGATTTTTGAATTAAAAATAAGACATTTCTTCCTTTGTTGGAGATTCAGACGACTTATGAAATAACCAAAGAAGGTATTCTAGTCTAACCTAAGGTGAGGTATCTGGTATCGGTTTTTAACAATAAACACCTTCGTTATCCTCCATCTCACTGTACAGTAGCTACTTTCACTCTGCAATAACGGAGAGGGCAAGAGAGAAAACAGTGGCAAAAAATATGAATTAATATTCCGAAGTTTTGGAGGTCTGCTTCAGGATAAAGGTCAGAGAAGAGGGTACGAGCAGCAGCAAAAACGTGCCTAACGTTATTGGGAAATGTGTTACTCTCACCGGAACAAAAATCGAGAGAGAAATTTTTTTTTTAGAATATGAATTACAGAATATGTAGAAAATTCGTTTTAAACCGGATAGAAAGAAAACTAAGACTCCATTGTCATTTTATATACACTTTCATTACTTCATGAAATTGCTGAATTTTAGATAAATATTAAAAACTTCTTAGTTCATCGTTAACATAATTAGTTAAAATACATTGAAAATCGTAAAATTTAAATTTCCTTTGCCTAATTAGTTTTTTTTAAGTTTTAGTTACTTTTAAGCCATTGGTTAACGAGAACAATAGAATTCTTGTTTCATTTCGTTAAACCAGGGATTAGTCAACCCATAGTCTCACATCTATAATTTTACATCTGTCAATGTAGTAGAGATGAGATCGTCTTCTCTGTTTATAAATACTGAGCAGAGAAATCCAAACTTTATATATGATTGTTAAGTTTTAAATTATGTTTAGTTTTATGATGTTTAAGTTTTAAAATTAGAAATGTGTATTATTGAATGGTGAAGGCAACTGTTTTTTTCACGATAGAAAGAAGTGGTAGATCAGAAATCTGGCTGTACTACCTAATGAAACTACTTTAATCTTAAGAAGGGAATTACTCAAAATAATTTACAGAATATACAAGGATATAAATTGCCAAAATTTTAAAATTGTTATTCATGCCACTTATTTATTGTGTTTTGTGTACTTCGGTAAGGTAAATACCAACATATTACTGATATATATTTCAGACTCTTTTTTCACTACTGTCATTCAAATAATCTATGTCCTCGAAGGATGGTGTGTGCATATACATCATTAGAAAAAAGAATATACACGTAAATGACTTACCTTAAGTCATTTTAAATAAATGTTTTACGTAAGTGAATGAAATGACTTACGTAAATGTTTTACGTTCATTAAATTTAAGAAAATTTAATGAACGTAAAACTTCCTTTCTCACGTATTCCAGTTCTTTCTGCGTTGGAACTCTGAGATCTCAAAGTATGTATTAGGGTCAGGGAGGTTTTAATATTAAGTTTTTCCCTTCTCTTCTTTTTTTTTAACCTTCGCCCCCGTAATCATCCGGCACTTTCAGAACCATCTCGACTTCTTTCTAATCATATTTTTTATCCCTTCCCCTTTAACCTTCCTTTCTGCCTCTTTATACAGAAGACGTCTCTCTTGTAGAACGGCGCTCCATTACGATTTTCTTCTTTTGCCTAGAATCCCTGCATTATTCGTCGAATCCCATTTCCATGCGAGAAACAGCGGAAAAACGGATCCATCCTTCTTTGTGCGAGGGAAAGAGAAAGAGGCCATGCAGCCTGTTCTAAATCCCCATCCAGCATTTCGCCATATAAACAATTCCTTCCGATTCCTCAAACTCACGCATCCAACGATATGCGGAAGGGGACAGAGAAGGATTTGAGGAAGTGTATGTTTGATAGCGTCGGATCGGCATTGCGATGAGAAGACCCAGTCGATCGAGTGTCACTCCAAGAGAGGTGGGAGAAAGAGGGAACCGTGGAGGTACGACGGTGGTAGATTTTCATTTTCTTTTCTCTCTCTGAGGGTTTGCGTTCCTAAGAGTCCTGGAGGTGTTAGAATCAATCGCAATTCGGAAAACAATCGTCTGGAGGCTACAAATGGGCCGCAGAAGGGCTTTTGGTGAAGATGCTCGGAAATGGGGGAGTGAAGGAAGAATGCGGTGAATGGGCGGAGATAAAAAGAGCAGTGTGAGTTTTATGTCCCGATTTCGCCCCCGTACCTTGGAGTCGCTACCATTTACTTCTCAGCCCCTACTGACAACAGGGAGTAAAGGATGTAGAGTACTTTTAAGGAAGGTCTAAGGAATGAGCTGAAAATGGCTTTTTCGTGGAGGATTATTTCCTCTAAAGAGAGCTAAGGAAAGGTTAAATTAAATTTTTATATACTTCTTGCATGCACCGTGCTATACTTTTGTAGTGAGCAGTGCAACATGAAGTATTATGAAAATATTTAAGTGTACCGTTTCGAGCGTACATTTTGGAATTAGTGAGTTTAAGTGACCGTTTGGTCAGGCAAACGTGAGATGATGTCGAAATAGCTCATCGCCGGAATAGGAGCATTTATCTAAAGTATTGCCCCGCAGTACCTAAAAAAAACCCGTCTAAATTTTATTTTACATTCCTAAATCATTGGATTATAATGGGAAATACTAAGTTTTATGCTGAACGACAGAATATTGAACAGGTTTCAACGGTGGCTAAATGTTTTTCGGGGAAAGGTGAAAATGGTAAATGAAAATGGTAGTAAATTCTGAACTGATAAAATTAAGAAAAACATGGATTCTTCTCGCTATAGCATTTATATGACATTTAAATTTAAGTAATTTACAGCAGTTATATTGAATTTTTCGCTTTGGAACGAAAGAAAAATGTTTAACGATCCAATGGCATTCTAAGACATATGGATGGGTTTAGTCCTATCGCTGGCATGTGACTGGCTTACCACGTCAAAATAATTGAACAAGATTTAACGTTTAGGTTACTTTTTGAGTGATTATTTTACTCTGTAGTAATTGAGAAAAATACTATCTATTTTCTTTTTGGACTTGTACCCTATTACTTACTTACTGTAGCGTACTTGAGTATAAAAAATAATATTTTGTTTTTAATCAGCTGGAGTAAGAGTCTAAAACTCTGAACTGCAACAGTCTATTATGGAGTAAGGTTAGCAAGATTCATGCATTGGAACATTCGGAAACTGATAGTGCATGCATCATAGTTGAGAGAGATTAAAATTATTACATTGATTAACAAGCCATACAATACAATTTATCCAATAATCAACTTTGATAAAGTAATGAGCAATGCTTTTACGGTTTCGAGATAACATAAAGTAAGGTCATCATATTTCTGCCTTAAAAGTTGGCCACCGACATGAAAAAGTATTAAAGCCCATAAAAGCGCAAGGGGAAAATAACGCTGGTTACGTTAAAAATATAACCCTTTTACGTCAAAGCACCAACGATAAGGAAATCCTATTTAAATAGGGTTTTTATAAGCCTTAGAAAATGTCTTCTTAGCCTTATATGAATCCATTTTTTCATAGCGATAGAAAATGGAGCTTAAGGAGCCATACCAGTGTATATATGTTTTTCAAATGGCTTCCTTAATAATTACTATAGGACTCAAACGTCATCATGAAGCTTTCCGAAATAAAAGTGAGCCCATTTGCGAAATCAAATTAAAATCTCATCGCCATGCGGCAAATCAGCAGATCAATCATACGTGTTTTATTCTCACGCGGCGTAAAATAAAAAAAAAATTAATCTCGGAGCACGAGTCTTAATTCACTTAGTCCCATACATATTCAAGTAGGAGTAATCGCTGTCGCACTTTTACATAGCGTTACATTAATTAAAAAAAGGCTCGTTATGCGGTCTCCGGAGGGAAAAGGACGATTTTTCAGGATTACTGTCCCATTCGCAGGAAGAGCCTCCCCCACACGGATATAATGTAACGTTTCTTCCTCTCCTTCATTCATCTGGCCTTTTTCTCTGCTTATTTTCCCTCGCATTCATTCAGTCCACCAGACCATTTCCACAGAACATTCGTCCTCCATCCTAAGGATGGCCCGAGCCACTTACCCGTCGTCACTTTCACCGCTTCCCACCCACGCCACCTTTTTCCTCCCCAATCCTCACCCTTTCCCTCACCACCACTCCCTCTGCCTGAATAAGCCGATTATTTCGGCGACCAGTGGACGACTAACAAGGCAGAAGCGATTAATTATAACTTGGTTACACGCACACTCTGTCGGATTGAAAGTGGGATAGGACGCCGTCTTTTGTTTCGGCGCGCAATGGCTGACTTTATAACGAAGAGGTAAGGTGAATGGAGTTGGAATGGGGTTTCGGTTCGTTATGAATAATGGCCGGAGGATTCGCAAGGCAGTGGCAACAATCGAGCGCGGACCTTCCCGTTCGCCTAAGGGAAGTTCCCAAAGCGTTGCGGAGGATTAAACAAAAAAAGGTTCGCCGACCGAAAATTCCTCTCACGCTTCGGTTAAAGCAAATCGTGTGATCGGATGGTAATCCCAGTATATTCTGGTAGAAAATATGCAGCGGCGAATGCATCGCTAATCTGTGGGCCAAAAAGTACGCTATTCATGCGTAAAGTTTGACTCCGGCGGATTGCTCGCTGCAGAAAACGCCGTTACACGGGACAAATTAGAAAAAAACAGGTTTCCACGCTCGCATTGGCCCCCAAAATAGATGAGTCGAATTGCGTGATCTTCTCTTTTCGGAAAATCTCCGCAAAAAAGGTTAGTGTTTCGTCGATAATGTATCATTTTTACGTATCGAGTCATACAAATCAGTTTTTGATTTTCAAAAGGGCAATTATACTCTTGCAATCAGTAGCATGGAAGCCATTTCGTTCTTTCGCTTTTCACAAAATCAGAAAATTAGCTTAATCCTTTAACTTGATTTCGCGAGCTTTTCCTAGGCGTCCTGTTCGGTTCGCTTTGATTTTGTTATCGTTTTTACACCTTTTAGCTCATTTCTTAACTCAATTATTTTTATTGAATTGTACTTTCATGTAAATATTCATTCGAAAAACTAGGACCAAAAACTCGAGAAAGGGTTAATTTTTAGAAAAAATAGAATTCTTGAGATCATTTTTCGTTAAATTTGTTTATATATTTATTTACGTGAAAATGATTTATCATTGGAACTTCTAAAATGATATTGACTTATTTATGGAGCTCGTTACTACGCTACGCAAGATATCTGAGAAGTCGTCGTTGTATCTTTGTTGTCATTTCACTTTAGTAGTAAGCGTTTTCTGAAACATTTCCCATCAAAACGGTTCAGAAAAATTTAATCTAGATTAGATTTTTAATTTTTTTAGACATTTCTTATCAAGTATATTCGAGATATATTTCAGAGACGTTTTTCGGACAGGAGATTAGACATTTTAGACAAGCTTTCAACTCAATTGGGCAACATTAGCTTTTGCGGAGATTTCTCGGATCAAAGTTGATGTATTTAGCTGTATAATAGATAAATAATGAAGAATAAATCCTTTTGCCTTAGCAATGAATATACTGTTTTAATTTCAGAGACGGTACCTCCCAGAGTTTTCTTTTTTTCGACCCTTTTCATGCCTCAATATAAGAAATTACGGGAAACTTTAAAGAGCCTCTTGGTTGTGAGGAGTCGGTTTAAATAGCTGCAGTAGGTTGATTACGCGTTGGGCACCCCCATTGAAAATTGTTATACCTTCCAGTAATCCCATGCATTTTTAAAGTTATCAAACCGTGTACATAAATTAGAGGTTTAAAAACACTCCGTAAGCCGTTAAGAGATATACGGGAATCTTCGGATTACCGATTTCTGGGAAGTCACAATGCATCGTACATTTCAGAGGCACGCGAGTTCCGCTTGCCGAAATACTACTTACGGAGTGTTCTTAAACCACTAATTCAATAATAGCTGTGTTCCAACTTCTTTTTTTTTTCATATACGTGGATATATAAAACCCAAAAAATTTAAAAACCCAAGAATCTGTGAGGAAATATTTATAAGGCACTGAGATCGAACCGTTAGAAATGCATCAACTTATTGGACGAGTATTCTCGCTTGTTATTTTTAGAATTCTCCCTGAAATCGCTTCAGGAGTAAATAATCAAAAGATATATTATACCGTGAAATCTGGTTCACATATCTACCGGCAGTTCTCCAACCATTCGAAGGCTTTATTTTCCAGATTTTCATAGTTATGGAATTAAAGCGTGTAGTTTAGTTTGTGTTTGACGTATTTTCAATACATTTTTCGATCATTCAAAAATGCTTCGGAAGTTATCAATTACGCAAATTACATACAGAGTTTTAGAGGAAACATATTGTTAAGTAGGAACAAATTAGGCCATAAGTTTTTTTCCTAATTTGAGCTGTTTTAAAATCTAAATGTATGCAAAAAAGTAGATACGAATTTTGAGAGAAAACGTGTTAAGTATATAATTGTAACGGTTTCATAGCCAATGCAAAATTAAATACCTTATATTCCTATTAATTATTAATTGCTAAGCGATTTTTTTTCCTTTTTCATTTACCCACACTTAAGAGGGAAGAAAATCTTCAACTTCAACTGATAGACTGAATCCTCACAATTCTCTCCTAATCAAGACCAAGTGTAGTCCTTGAATTTTTCTCTTGTTAATTTTTGGAGAACAAAAACCTTCGCGAGAAAACCTCAGAGAGGGTTTAAGGAAAGTATAGAAACCCGAAAGGAGAAATGTGTGGAATGGCTGTGTTGGGGAGTGACAAATCTTTTGTTGTTTATTCCTCAGTTTTTACACTCAAATTGTACAGAATATAAGAACACAGTGTCCCATAATGTTTAGCTTTGGCCACGAATTATCCGTAGCATCACCAAACGTTGAACTGAAAAATTCTTAACAAACATTATTTTTCAATAACAAAAATTATTAGCAGCAATTTTATTTCAAGAGAATAGTAAAAATAGTATAGGAAAAATATCCATTTAATTGATTTTATCTAATTTATTTCAGTGCATCATTTTTCGTTCTAGTAAAATGGTTGAAATTATAGGAAACCATATATATTTAATTGATTTTATATGGTTTATCTTAGTGCATCATTTTTCGTTTGGTAAAATGGTTGAAATGCAAAATAAAAATCTCAGAATGGATATCTAGCAATTAATAAATTATTAGTTTATGAGTTTACTAACCATTATAAGAAAATTAATTCAGTCACATTTTTTCCATAATAACTATTATCAAGTTTCTACGTTCCTACGTATATGACTCCTGCTATGAGCTAAGCCGTTTTTAATTATGACTTTTTCATCTACTCCGTGTTTGTTGCTGATTCCTTTTCATTTTTTATGTGGGATTGATACGTCCTATGCATGGCACATGTGCTGAGATATCCACTGTGCTATCATTTATACTCTTCGTAAATGAAAATGATTAACAATACGAAATATAAATTTGAAAAATTTTACAAAAATTTGGATGAAGGAGTCTGAGAAATGTTTTTAAAGAAATGAGGGTTTGAATGCGGTTAAGAATGCCTCACGGACTCTTAAGCGCTCAATTATTTATATAATTAAGTGAAAACGCTCAATGTACGAAGAATCTCAAGAAGCGTTTCAGAAAGAAGGAAAAAATTCTTCCTCAAATCGGAAGCATTCGCGTTTTTCCAATTATTAGTCCCTAAGATCCGCCTCGGTTACCCAACTCGAAACTCGTTTTGCATTGAAATTAGTTTTTATAATGACTTCGTGGAAGTTGAGTATGTAATGGCTACAGAAGTGTGTCGTAAAGAATTGCACGCTATTGCGAAGTAGGAACTTAAACACGACTTTAAGATCTCAGGGGAAAAAGTACCCAGAAAATTTAAGCAGAACGTTAAAAGAAAAATATGAGAATGTGAAAAATGAAAAAAGGGGTAAAAACTAGGTTAAGGGAAACATTAACTGAGGAGTAACACCATGTTGTGTATTTAATATTATTTTTAAATTCATTTTCTTCGAAGCACTCATATAATCGCTTAAGTTGGTTGGTAGGAATTGAAATATTTTTCAAATCATTTCGAAACATATGCTAATTGAATTGGGTAAAGTTAGAACATCTGTTCGTCCATTTTACTGTTACAAAGTAGCCTCGATAACCTAGGCCTTGATCATGCTTCATTTACTAATTGTCAATTTTATTGGCTGAATACTAATTTATAAACTTATAGCAAGAACATTCTTTATTGCATTTTATGTTTTCATTGTTATTTGAAATTTAAACATTCAGTTGGAAGAACTAACATTCCTAATGACAGTTTTCCAAACTACTTCTTCCAGGGTTACTTTGCTAGATGGCATATATATTGTTGAGTATCATCATATTAGGGTTAAATAAAAAAATTCTAACAGCCTCTGTTGTACTGAATTTACTAAGATTGTAGCTTTATATGTAAATAATATATACGAGTATATTTCTGATTATAAGCTAATATCCGCATTCGTAAAGTTCCTTAGGAAGAGAAATTTGCATCTCTAAGAGTACATCTGCAAGACGTCGTATTTCCCAATCAAATTGTTAGCTCTACCTTAAGCTTTGAACTATATGTTTTGCTATTTTAAATATACTTCATAAATAAGAAATAAGAGATAACAATCCTTGATTCTAGACGGGTAATCAAGTGATATTTTTATATCCCTTAAAATTAATGTTAGTTTTATTGTCATCATCATTTTCTGCCATATCATGTGAATAAGTTTAATTTTACCTTACATGAAAAATGTTAAAAACTAACAAGAGGAACACCAGACTTACGTAAGAGGGATTTGCTGGAGACTTTCAGGGTTAGATCCCTGCTCAAAAATAACATATACTTCATCGGATCTTGACACCAACAATCCTTTGTTTATTGAAAATTGGCATTTGAAAGTCTGAGTTAAGCAATAACACAATAAACTGACATTTCCATGGGTATCGCGAAATTGTCCATATAGGAAAATATTTTCTCTCATTTTTTTTACAAATTACTCATATTTTCGCCCTTAAATTTCAACTTCTACACTGCGAGACATTATTAACCTTTTTTGTTAACATTTATTCAAATTTTAGTTAGATAAGTACTCCGTAAATGGCGAATATATAAGTAATTTGTCCAAAAAATGAGAGAAAATATTTTCCTATATGGACAATTTCGCGATATCCATGGAAATGTCAGTTTATTGTGTTATTGCTTAACTCAGACTTTCAAATGCCAATTTTGCATAAACAAAGGATTGTTGGTGTCAAAATCCGATGAAGTATATGTTATTTTAGACCAGGGAACCTACCCTGAAAGTTTTCAGGAAATCCCTGTTACGCAAGTCTGTTGTTCCCCTTGTAAGTATAACAATGCTCAGATAATTTAGTCCGTAGATTTTATATAAACGTATAAATAGCTATTTGACAAATTATCTACTACCAAAAGTTCGCTAAAGGAAGTGTCGGCTAAATTCTTATGTAGAATATTCTAATATATGTGTACAAATGGATAATTTATTTCAAATCGAAATAACGAAAGAAAAAAGTAAGAGTGTGATGTATCATTGAAACAGTTTAATAAGAATAAATCATACGACAGTCATTTAAGTTCGTCCACGACTTCTATTCCAATAAGATATAACCTACAAACTTTTGATAAAAAAACTGTAAATTACTGCATTAATTTGTTAATTCGATTGTTCTTTCAATTTTAGAGTGCTTGTGTAACGGTGAATTCAGGATTCTCCTTAGAACGAAATGAATTTTAAGAAACATTGTGAAGAAAAAGGAATCTTCTATTATTTGAGGAAATCTAAATGAGTTAGTTAGCGTATTAAAAAGAAATATGATCTTCATTTTATTAAATGGTTAGTTACTGATTTACTTTAGTTTTTATCTTTTTTCAAATATTTACGAATTGTTTTTGGTCTAATAAAAAATACGTTTCCGACACATATTAAGATACTTAGCGTACATAATTTGTGGGTAATGATTTTCAATTTCAATCTAATTTTTCGTCTTTGTTTACTTCTCTGAATTTTTGGCAACAGTTAATCAAGCAGTGCAAGTTTATTAAACGTTTAACTGAACGTTTTTCAAACGTTATCGACCATTTGCTCGGCTCAGAATTTCCTTTATTTATATAGTGTAAAATTTTTACAGCAGAAATAATAGTGCTCAAAAACCTTTCTTAGTTGAAAAACATTCGTGATATTTTGATAGCTTGACCGTTTCCGTTCCTTCCCTTGGGATCTATTATCTCTGAAGAACCGATGTAGAACCTAATGTTCTCCATGACAAACTGCTTAACTTTCCGCTATACATTTTCAAAATTGGAACTAAAGACGTAATATATGACGATCGAAAACCTGGCATCAGTATTCCAATCTTACAAGCGGATAATACATTTCTATCATAAATTTCGGCGCGCATCGCCTCCTTCTCTGTGCGTTCTAACTCAGATCATTAAAATATAGTTCTCCGTCATATTTCTGCTCGTATATATGGTGTTGCGTCGAATCCGATTCCAGGGCCGTAATGTTACAGGTTCGAGCGCAGATCCCCTGAGGTTCACAATACCACATTTGTCTACACACAAATTATGCGCCTTCCTCTCTAACGCACCGACTCACACCTCTCCTAATTAACGTTCACTCTCGCTTCCCTTTCACCATTGCCTCACCAATGCCTCGCCATTCAATTTTAGGTAAATAAAATCGCTTATCCCCGATATTCCTTGACTTTGTTCGCACAACGGGTTTATCATCCTAATTTATAACTCCTATTTACCCTACATTACGTCTCTTCACAACTTATTATTCAATTAATTGTATTTCGCTTTAATTATGTTCGATTAATCTTATTTTTGATCTAGGATATCTTAATATTTATTTGCTTCTTACAAATAAATTACATTGTTTCAGTTGCTATTACCTGTAAAATAATGCAATACTATTGGTAACAATTCAAACATATTATTACCACATATAATCTTTTTCAATTTCTCATTCAATTAATGCTTGACAAAATGTCCTTCTTGATAGAAGAATATTAACACTGATTAAAGTAAACAGTCAAAATTTCTTAAAAATAAACCAAAGATCCCTCAATATCCTCACATTTACTCAGAAATGTTTTTACCTAAAATATTTATTCTTAGGTCATTATCTATAATTTCGAAATATTTTAATGCATTTTTCGTTCAATTTCATGAACTAATTCTTTCTTGTTTATAAATTATGACTATGACACTTAGCTTTCAAATAAAGTAAATCCATAGCTATCCACTCTCTTAAAAACAAGGTAATACCGACAGCTTATTGCGTATCATAAACCATATCCATTCGTGGAATTAAATTGCGTACCTCCAAATGTATAGAATTATTATAAACATTTTTAAACTGCTATATTTCATATTATCCACAGTTATTGAATAATAATTCAAATGCAGCTGTTAATATCTACAAAAAAGCTTAAAAATTTGATAATAATGGACAACTTTACATCCATAAGAATGTATTGGAAAATGTTATTTAAAATAAGGGATTTTAGAAAAGAACCAAGAAGGGAATGCGTGGGAAAACGTCTGCTGATATATCTAGCACAAAATAATATTTTCCTTGAAGCAAATGCGGTAAAATCCATATATATCGCATATCCTTTCTATAACTACACTTCTGGTGATTTACCCGTTTTCATCATTCATCCAATGTTCCCTATTCATCTTAAAATGAGTCATTCCTTAAAAAAACGGACGTTGTTAGGATACTCAATTCTTTACAACTGCAGCATTACAGAGATAAATAGTGCTGAAGAACGTAGAACTTCAAATTATCAACGAAGGATCTACGTATTTTCGTTTGTATAAATAAAACTCCGGTAGATATCTCAAAGCCGAGGGTCTAAAGTTTACTCTGCCGCATCAGAGATAAAAGGATATCTTCCTCGACCGTAAAAAGTAGCAGCGGAAGGTAAGGGCCTCTGTAATCCACTTTTTAGTGATCGTGATTTAAAGATATTATTTTACTCGGCTGAGAGACGTTTAGCCTTCCACTCGCCAACGAGAGCTACCTCGACCCGAACTCCCGAAATAAAAACTCCTAGCTCTCGATGCTTTTCATTTAGCGGAAAAGGTATTTTATCTGGAAGAAGGAGAACAGAAACTGAAATCGGTAGCGGAATTGACGGCAAATGTCTGCCTTATTCCCTTCTTCAACGCAGTGGAAGATCGTAGAGCCGCAGCGTTTAATTTGAATATTCAACTAGGCCATCATGCAATCGTGCGGATAACGGCGGTTGCCGGAAAGAAAGGGACTTTTTCTTCAACCGCACAAATGCGGCGGCTTTTCATGCTAACCAACCTAACGCCACCCCTGAGAGCAATCTGATTGCGCATTGTAGAGGCACCTATTCTTCTTCTATCTCTACGACCGCAAAAATGTGTATCGAAGATAAGTATTACGCTCACTTCTTGTAGCTCGGCGCGCAAATCGCTCCCAGACGACGGTACTCAGTTTTGCACATACACACACGCTCTGCCACACGTAGGTTCACACACTTGGAGCCGATGACACTTCCTTGGTCCCTTATCACTCTATGACGCCACCTATCACACCGCGTTCATTCTCCGCTTCTCTGTCAAGGCAAAAAAACAAAAACACACCCGACCCTTTCACAACAATTCACTCGAAATAAAACGAGCCCAGAGAGAGAGAGAGAGAGAGAGAGAGAGAGACGTTTCGCTTTTTTTATACCTTTACACATCATCCCCTAAAAAATCTCTCTCTCTCTCTCTCTCTCCGATTCGCCTTTATTTATCTCTCTGGTGGCGTTTGGAGCGTTGTAGAATGGAAAGAATGGGCCGGAGTGAGATAGGTGAGAACGGAATTGAGGTAAAAGAGAGTGAAATAGAGAAAGCGATAGAAGGGGTGCTATGTCGGGAGTGGGGCGGAAGTTAACGGTAGGAAAGCTTTAACCGAACCGCCTTTACCACAGCACTTGCTCATTTGCATGGGCTTTCGCTCATTACGACTTTTTCCGGTAACTCTTCCCTCCACTTCTACAGGTCTACCTTCGTTGTCACCCCTTCGCCCTCACCAGATCCGCGAAAAGTTTCTCCGACCCTTTTGGAGGACTTTGTATGTGTGCTTCTTTCTTTGTGTCTACATAAAACACCGCGTGAAAACTGACATACGCAGTCCCTGCCGTTATCGTTACAGTGTGCGTTTGCTCTTTCGACAATCCCAATACATACAATGACAATACATGTCATACTCAACTCTACATGCCTTTCTGGTTTTTGCTGATGTATGTTAGTCTCGCTTAGTGGGAAAATTTTCAGTTATTTATTTTCATCCCAGATTTCCCTTGATATTTATTCCGATCTATCGATTTTGATTTTGGTCTGAAGTACTTCTCTGTCTATTTCATTGGTTTTTCAAACTTTTAGCTTTCTTTTACCACTCTATAAGATAAAGGTTCTATGAGTCAAAAATGGCATGGTCATACATATTATGACACAAATGGACAAGCAACAGATCATATTATCTTTACAGATCGAATCAAAATGTATAAAGCTACTCAATCTTTTCGCTGTTTCCTTCTTTCTTTTCCCATTTTTTTGTCGTTTGGCTTTCCTCCATGAAGTATCCCTTAAAGTATCAATATATTTATCCTTTTATTTATTACATTCTCTTTATCTTAGTTTTTACTTTATCTTTTTGTTCCTATCTTAGTACCATTAGAATTATAAAAACATTTTATCAGAGGTTTTATTTAAATGAAAAACTGTATTACTCAAAAATTATGATGATTTCTTCTTCTTGTTCCATTGATTTTAGTCGACAATCGTGATATTTTTAATGGTCATTTAACTCTGCATTTCGATTCCAGTTGCGATTCTAGGATACTGTGATACTTCGAATTGGTTAACCTTCATCTTTTCCCTCAGAATGAAAATTAAATATAGTAGTGTAGGTGTATTCCATTTGACTTATTAGCAAATCTATGTAGTTCAGTGAAATATTGCTATTCACTTAATAAATTATGAAACAAGACGGAATTTCATCATGATTAACAATCACCATAGCATTCTAATAATAATCTTAAAATTATTTCCAAAAACAAGGGTTTATTGTATGAACCTTGAGACACCGAAGAAAAAGATATTGTAAGTTCATATTAAAGTATATTATACGATATATTAAATAAATATTAACTAGTTAATCAATGTTTTCTATGAAGGAATTTAATTGAATATTCTTCCATTTCTGTAATAAATATAGCCACAAAATTAGGGTCGATAGCATCAATCATGACATTATTTTAATCTCTTTAGAGAATAATATTCCTCTACTATCCCTCATTGTTATTCCACTAATAGCGATGACTTTATAAAGTTAAAGGTTTAAAAGAGAACCTGCAGGTAAGAGAGTGCACCTCAAAAAATTCCCAAGGAAAAACGAACTTAAAATTTCCAATATGACCTTTCTCTGGCAAGATAGCTGAATAGTTAGGACAAACACCTGCCCAGATATCTGGGTTGGATTCCCGGTCCTCTCTGTCTTTTTTTATGCCCGCTATTCCTTGGGACTGAACTTTTTTTTTATTTAAGGAGCATCCAGATGGAGGTCGATGCTAAGGCAAGGACTCTTTCTTATGGAATTCGGAAAACCTTATTCTCGTCCAATATTCCGAACTCAATGTTCTTATTTTGTTCTCTCGCGAGTGGAAGAAAACAAAGTGTATTTTTCATAAAAAAACGAGCTGTATTTTCATTACTTCTACACCCTTCAGGTTAGGCTTGCTTTTTGTTGTTCCTCTTTTCCCAGCACATCTTCTTCGTGGCCTATAAGTTTTGCCTTTCCGCATAATTAATCACTTCCGGATATTTCCATATTATTCTGTTTCATGGAAGTCTGCACTCTTACAGAGAACTGCTCGCAAAATTTCCTCTCCTTTTGAGAAAATATGAGTTTATCCTAGAGCTATCTGATTATATCGCAAGACTGTGCATTGTTTGCTCTCTTGTTTTTCTTTATATAGCTTAACTCAAATTTTCTAAGATGAAATTCGTTTTCTTGTAGGTATTATAAACTGAATTTCATCTTGCACGTCTGAATTGGGGAAACGATATGCCACAAATTATCAGCTAAGCAACTTTAGGTTAAAGATGTCAATACATTCGATGTTTGGAAAAATGATTTAAGTGAAAGAATTCCCCTTCCTACTTAACGTAAAAACATCTGATATGAGTATAATCACTGATATTTATAAAACGCAGAAAGGGGCTAAAATTAATATAAAAGTAAAAATCATGTACCATAACTTCGCAATATTCCTTAAAGATTCATTGACTCTTTTAATAAAAAAGGATTCATCTAAATACATCAAGATGAAAAAATATTAAAATTAAGTGGAATTATCTGTTCATGTATATGAAAATGATGAAATCACCGACATTTTTTTTGGAAATAGATAGGACTGAACGCTACTCTATAATGCATCTAGAATTATAGTGTTTTTTAAGAACACCCTGTGTGTATGAATTTCGAAATTATTACATTACTTATAATATGAATATAATATTTTCTTGGTTGCATGCCGATTGTTATTTTATGGTAGGAATAAGAGAAAAATGCACGAAATTCCTAATTTGTAAATTAATCTCACGTAAAACATAGTGGTTGAACAAACTTTGTGATGTTATAAAATCTGAGAATAAAAGCAATACAATTTATTCCTTTTGTGCAACATTTTTCAAGAGAGAATTAACAGAGCAGGAGACCATACTCGTGTAATTACTTTGCGACAAAAGAAAAGTTTGCACGTAAAAAACAGCTCTTCACAAATTTATCTCCTTTATTTAAGGAGCGCATCCTGAAGTTTCTACCTCTAGACATTTTTGCATCTGTAGAACAAAAAACAAGAGTAAAGCAACTAACAAGAAATAAGTAAGAACAATTAACAAGAGTAAAGCAATTTAATCCCTTAAAATAGTTTCATTTAGTATCGTTATGAAATTCCTCAAAAATCAGTCGAAGAAAATACAATGAGCTTTTCTTTACTATTTGGAAACTAGTTTGTATGTTCTTAAAATTAAAGACAATTTTCGCATTATGCTGTTGTTACCAATTTAAATTTAATACGTTCGGGCCATAAATGTTGATCGTTCACCAACAATTTTATTGTTAATGCCTTACAATTAAGTTGATGTAATTAATATTATACATTCAAACGTGCTAAACTCAATGGCTAATTTATGATGATTATTAATTGGAAAAATCACTTTGTCGATGCATCAAATGAGTTGAATAATTAATCGCGCAAAAATAATTAATAACGCATCCTGAATGGTGATTCCTTTACTTCCTTGAATCATTTCCTGCTCGATTCTTGATTTGTAACGTGTAATATTTATCCTAATATTTATCATAAAATACCATCCCTCAGGGAGAACTTTTATAAGTCCTAAGGTGGCAATATGACCACTTTCTCTGTCTTGGGAAATATTTTTTTCCGGAAAAATGCCGGTCAAAAATCACGTAATTTGTATAATTTTAAAACGGTATGCAATAACTTAACATCAATTTTATTTTAATTAAAAATATACATAAGAAAATATGTACATATTCTTAATTTGAGTTAAGAAAGCATACATAGGATATTTTTTAAAATTTATAATAATCTTAACTGCACATCAATTGCAATTCAGCAACATGTCGAAACTTGTGACATTGATTTTAGATCGAAATGTCTTGAGTAAAGTACGCTCTACATCGTAATCACGGTTTCTACTATATCTGTTATGCTAAATACCATTAAAAATAGAATCATTGAATTGAAAACTCTTTTCGCTGACAGCAAAGCAAATATGCCTACGTACATTTGTAACAGAGATTCATGAAAGGAACGCTTATTCTTTGTGTCCTTCATTGTCTGCTTTTCACGAAAATTCGTTTTCAGTAACTGAAAACTGTCTCAGAGAATGTTTCATGTGAAATCTACGATTTTTTTTAAATGATAACAAAAAGAGACATTTGAAATAATTGAAACTTATGCATGAAAAACAGTACTTTTATTAGTACATACTTTTACTCTACCAGAACAGCTTACATTAATTTAATGGATTACATACATACATAATACAGCTATTTTCGCGTAATTACGCTGCTTACCAAATGATTGCTATTCACCGAAATCGGTCGGTAATTATTACTTCCCGAAAGAGCCACAATAGATTCATTATATCCGTATTTTAGGAATTTGTTAATTTATGGTGATTCGCTCACTCAGTTGATTTTTTCCATTTGATTTTACGTTCATAAGCAAATACTTTACTTGATTTAGTATTCATAGATAGATGTATAAAGTAGTAATTGAATTATAGAGAGGTAACAGCTAAGGCTGGAAATTCATTCGGATGGGCGTGTTATCTGCTGATGAGGAAGATGAATAGTCACTCACGTACTAATTGCCAGTTCCCGTGATCGAGTGCACTGCAGCTTGACTTCGATTTGTGGAAAATCGAATCTTGTTACTTCGACCTCTTCTAATCAGTGCTTAGTCATCCCGCCAATGAAAGCAACCAAGTAATTTGTCACCAAGGTGTGTCTGATCTGGCAAATTAGCGCCAATGCAGCAAGTTTTGATCCCTCAAACTAAGTTTGATTACAGGGAAACTGACATTTACAGGAAAGGCTGAAGTATAACGCGTAGAAAAGTAATGTTTTTCTGTTTCCTTCCCATATACTCCCTCTCTCCTTATCGACAATCAAAGGATTTTGCAGTTCTCGAATATCAATCACCTCGTATCTTTATGCTGACCATAGCGGTCCTCGGAATTATTAAATTTACATTTGCAAACCTTTCACCTTTTCTTTCCACGTGTGGAGAGAATTAACAGATTTTAAATGCTTTAAACCAGAGCCATACATTTCTCTCATTCAAATATTTGAGAAGAATCACGAACATCATTGAGCTCCATTGCCCATCAAATATCCGTATTCCGGCACAGCGAACAGAGTAAACGATACTTAATGAGATAACTCTGTCGTTGATGTTTCATCGTTTTGAGCACATTATCGATCTGCTGTGACTCTCTGAAATTCCATCTTCTCAAATTTTCCATTTTCACGAGATCAGATCCACTATGTGTTCATTACAATTATGATAATCAATGATTAATCGTAGTTTTCGGGTACTATTATAATTAGCAGTAACTAATAGGATACAGTTATTCAAATAGTCAGGTATATAAGCGACGAAACGCATGGTCACTTGCTGAATTTTAAGTAAGGAATTTCTGTCATAACGGATACGCGATACTACTTATTTTCCGGATGATTGCTCTAGCCAATTAAGCTACGACTAAACTATTTTTCCTTTCATTTCTGAAATAACGTGTCGTGATAGCTTCATTGGCCATAGCAACCACATTGCAAGTAGGGGAAATGGATTTAAGTCCCTATTAAAGTAGAACTTTTCTCCTTTCTTCTTTGGTGTTTCACTCCTTAGACAGATTTCAAAGATAACGTTGTCTCCACAGTATTCTTTCTTAAGCATATGTCTTCATCTCTGCTGAATTCCTTCCTTCTCTGATATCCGTCAGCATTCCGTACCCTTCCTTTCTCTTCTTTTCATTCCTTCCATTTTCTCTTCTATTACCAACTTCCGTACTCTGTTCTTCCTTGTAATATAACAAGCCTAATTTGCTTTCCTCTTCTTAATCCTATTTTCTCTTCTATTATCAATTTCCGTACACTGTTCTTCCTTTTAATATAACAAGTTCATTTTGCCTTCCATTTCCTTATTTCTTTCAGAATACTTCTTTCTTCTTTAATCCTACTAAACATTTCTTTATGCGTAGTTTTATCTTTCCATCCAATCTTCTCCATTCGTCGCCACAGCCATGTTTCAAATCTTCCCAAGTACTTTTCCTCTCTTCCCTTAACGTTCATGTTTCGTGTTCGTACAATACAACGCTCCATATGAAGCATTTCGCAATCTTTTCATAATATCAATCTTGATATTTCTTGCTGTCGCCAGCCTGTTAATCTTGCTAAGCGTTACTCTTCTTTGCGCAGTACTACTTTTATTTTCTTATGTACAGTTGCCATTCTGTGTAAATATACTTACCTGTTACATGAAAGAACTTACTTGTTTTAATTTTTCTTCTTCCAGCAATTTATTCAATGGTACATCACTATCCCCATAGCATTTGTTTTCTGTCGAATTTTCTTCATTCGTATCTTTATACTAATAATGATAATAATAGTTTCCTATTTGTTAATGGGTCGTATTTCAATAACGTTGGCCATTATCCCAATAAATTCTTTACGAAAACGCAACGAACTAACAACCATAGCAACAATATTAGATTTCGAACCCGGGAACTCAATGTAGTTAAGTCAGCACGCTAACCACTACGACGCCGAGGTAGGAAAATAGTCCAATGTAGCCATAAGAATATACTGTCCCATACACTATCCCAACGTAGCGATATATATTATAGTACAAAGCAGATTTCTATTGGCTACAACAACTTACTATTAGAATGATGATCACGATCGCAATTACTTCATCTTCTCGCAGAAGGTAAGTAATACAAATTTGCCAACTGCAACAAACCTTATCTCCCCTTTAAACATCTATTTCATATCATAAAATTTATTTATGTGTTCCTGATAGTCCTTCATGGCTACCTCCGCATGAGTGGGGAAAAGTCCCCACCGCACGTCATCCAACATCTTTGGGTGGTCTTAGTGAAAATTCGGTCCCGATTCCAGCTGGATATTTCTTAATAACATAGGATGAAGGCGATGCATTCAAGAGTAAGTTTCGGATTGTATTTTTTTTTAATGAGAGGAATATGTTATTACACCAAAAATTATCAGGGACAAGTTTTTGTTACAACCGTTTTCTAGGAATATCAAACACCATCAGACACCGTTCCAATAAAAATTCCATTGATTTTTACCGTGCATTGGAAATGGACTACGTAACGACACCACCATTCCAAAAGCTAGATTGATATCGGAAAGGGGATAACGTGACTCGTAAATGAGGATCCATTCTGTAGTGTATATTCTATAATTCCTGCATGTTAATCCCAACGCATCCGTAACTAGATATCCTACCTCTATCGTTTGGGAAAGCTGAAATCAGCTCGCAACTACATGGGAACGACTCGCAACCCTATTCCAGGAGATGAAATTACTTAACGCTTCCACTTTAAACGGATGATTTTACAGCGTCGACTAGGGGAATCGAATTGCAGAAAATCGTCAAAACACATTAATGCACGCACAAATGTTGAAATCATTTATTTACGTGCTCCACTGAGTGCTCTCCAACATCGCCATAAAGTGTGACGTATAAACGAGGGCACGTAATGATCACTGCCACAAACCTGCAATTCTCAAAGCACTACTCCTCCCTTTCGGAAGACCTCACCCTCTTCAAACTCATCATCCGAATTGCGCCGTCGGGAATAAAGTTACACACGCTTTCAAAATCCCTTCCCATTGCCGCCATGAATATATTTTAATGCACACCTCTGGCTACCTCCAAAACATCCCTTTCCGACTCATCCACTGCCACTGCATGTTTTTTGCCCAAACTCGCGCTGTCCCGCGACAACCACACTCATCTCAATTATTGCTTCACTCCGGCGACAGAAACGAGAGCGAAGCAATACCATGCAGCTCGGATGAATCCTTTTTTATACAGCATTTCACCCTTATGTTTCCCCGTAATGATTTCAATGTTCCTTTCGTTGTATAAGACACGTTCCAGTGCAGCCGCAATTAAGTTTTCGTGTGCACGCTCGCGCTTAATTTTGTGAAAACTTCTGAACAGAGTCGCTTATTCAAAATGTAATTTTTCGCGCGTCCGTGCCTCGTTTCTGACATTGCGAAAGCGTTACGGTTGGCTATTGAAATTTTTACTCACGTTGCGCGTTACAATGGTGATAGAGATGGTCCATTAAAAATGGTCATACTAGTGACTCTAGGGAGCGATACCCACTTTTCAAAGTTTCTCACTTCGTGTCAAAGAGTTTGCTCTCAAATTATTGCACTATAATGGCCAAATAGAGGTACAAAAATTTGAATTTTCTAGCTTATTGGTAGTTTTTACTCATAGTTTTATGAGCCGGTCATCAGTCACAATGCGTTACGAAAATAGGTAGGTAGGTAATACCTACCTAGCTACCTACGTTCCTCCCTGAAGGGAGGAGCAGTACCTTCTACTAAAAAATCTCTACGGACCGAAATTTTGATGTTCGGTGAACTCTCTATTATCCATAGGCGGTTTATCAGTGTATTATTTTTAACTCTTTGTCAATATTTTCCGTTGCCCTTCAGAAATAATTCAAACGTAAAAATCACACAACTATTTTCGAGTTCGGATACAGGCAGTATTTCCGCAAAACTTTTTGCATGTAGAAGTGGTGGTACGACTACAATGATACGGTAGAAAACATTTAAGATCATGTGAATAAAACTCTTTGTAAGTTCATTAAAAAATCGAAAGTAATTGGCAATAATGTAGTAGTAAATTGTATATTTACGTGAATTATGAGCAAAAAGAGAAATAAACGTGAAAGTTTAGATTGTATCTGATTTCTGATCATCAACGCATCCTCTCCCTATTACTAGCCCAGATTATCGGCAGTCAGGAGTTGATCTGGAAGCTTGTCAAGGGGAGAGGTGGTACTTGTCAAGGGGAGAATTTAAGACAATTTCCTTATCAGTTAACTGTCTCCAATTAACTTTATAAACACCAATTATATCGTGATAATTGTGGTTGATGTATATTTATCGTAGAAAAAATTCAATATCTGATTTTAATTCAGGCTCCACGTTAAATCATAGGCATATTGCTAATACTACAAATTCTCCCGGGAGGGGAGGCGATCGGCCCATTCGAACCCCCCTGGATCCGTTTTCGTCGAGAGTGAGAGATACCTTTCCAGGCCTCCAAAGTTAGCTATCATTTTTATGGCAATGTATACAATTGATATAGAATTTAGGGATAGCGTTAAATGGAGTTGCTCTTCGTGTTATCAAAAGTGAATGCATGATTTCAGTTCAGTAAAATGTATGAAGTTTCTGCGCTGTAAAAAGCCTCATCAAAACTATTTTCATCTTTAGGAAGGCGTGGGTTTGAGCCCGGTATTCGATGATATTTTTTGTGGAATGAAACCCAATTTTTCGAAAGTGTTAGGCTTTATTCTTTCATTCATTAAAATACATGAATGAAAACGAATTTATATCGTGCTTTGCTTATTCGACGGCCAAAAGTGTAATCTATCAAACTCTTGCGATGTTTTTGCATTTTGTGGTCCAAAGTGTCATCAATTAGTCGTTTATTTCCAAATTAATTTTAAATTTCTCACTCTTCTCAGTAATTACTGAGGTGACCGTCGTCATTACAGATTCAGCAAATGGAAAAAATGTCAGAACAACTGTTGTTGAAATTAAAATTTATTTAAAGAAACAGAATCGGTTTTGTAAAAATTACGAACAGTCGATGTATTTAATCAATGTTTCCGTGCTATCACATCGAAAGCAGTGTTCTGTGATAAATATGAGTATATTTTTCAAATATCCTTTTTTACGGTATCCCTCCCAATTGGGTAATACCAATGTTTCTAATTGAATTCTATAATAGAAAAAGGTATGTCTCGAAAGGAAAATTCATTTTACATGTATTTCTTACGGAAGTTACTGTCCTGGAGTAAATAAATATATACACGACAATGACTATGGATGATGAAACCTTACTCTAAAACCAAGTAAGCTGAAACTCGGTGAGCCGAATGAGTAGTTAACCAACCTTTGTAGGAGGTAGTTCATTGATCGTTTTATCTTTTCAATGATATAATAAATCTATCATATGTTTGACACCATAATGACTTATGTAACTGTAAAAATACATCGCACATGTGAGTGAATAAGATGATGATATTATGCATAAATGAGGTCTCATTCGTCTAAATTATCATGATGTTTTATCATTAATCTAACGTCTTAACGAGTCTTGATTCTCTAACAGTCAAGATAGTGACCATGAAGGTCGATATCTTAACTGAGTTAAGAGTTAAGTGGCCTAAAGGTCTTCTCTACTTGTCCCATTAACTGCATCTATTGAGAAAATATATAGAAAAGTTTTCATGCTTGATACGTATCTTATGGCTCCAGTATTTGTTATAGCCAGATACTTGAATTTTAATATTATCGCAGAAAAACACAGAAATGCCATCTCAATTAAGCTTAATGCTTGGTATAGAATGTGCACTCGCATTATGTTCCTTACCAGTAATTATTTCCTTACTAGTGATCTAAAAAGAAGTCTATTAAAATGTTCACACTATGGATAGCTAGAAAGGTTAAGCAGTTAAACCAAGCAATTATCAGATAAGGTCTAACACAAGAGAGTTTAGGATAATGAAAAAAAATCAGAAAAAGTCTACAGCAAAACTGAGTGGCAATCTATAGTGCTTAGGCTGCACGAAAAATACCCGAAAGTATCGATTCCACTGCTTGTCTTCCCAGGCCATTCTCGGTGGAAGAAATAATGCGGTGCTAATTGTTACGTCACTTGTTCTCGGAAAGAGCGGGAAAGCGTTGTTTATCTCTTCCCTGGCCTCGCAACCGGAACCGAAAAACACCCTTGCACACTTGCGCAACCCCGCCAATTACGACCGACGCAAGCGGCTTTAAACCTCACAATTCTTCGTTTAACACTTTCGACCCCTTATCTCTCCCTCGGAGCCTTTCGCACAGCCAACGCACATATCCGTGGCCATCGCATTCGCGTTGCGGTCACTCTCTCCCCCCTCCCGCCCTTATCCCGCCGACTAATCTTCAGCCATCGGCCATCCACTGCCCCTCCGACGTCACCAAAAGCCGTCAGAAAACACTAAGGACTGGAATCCCGACCGCAGCGTCGTGAATGGGTTTCGATGGCCAACCCGCTTTAACGGCACGACGATTTCATTCCCCGACTCCCCCGATATATCCTGCTCAAACGGACTAAGCGAGTGGGAATCTTCTTGGAAGGGATGGGGAAAGCGCTGTTTCCAGGTGTGGGGATCAAAAATCCCTCTCCGGCCCGCCTCCCCTCATTCCAAAGGGCCTCCTTTTACCTGCCTCCCATAAAGCCGCAAAACAGTCCTTCCTACTGTTTCCACACTTAAACGCTGCGTGCGCTAATTGCCAAGTAATGTAGTTTGCAAGGCCGTCTATCCCAGCGATTCCGTCACGGTTTACAGGTTTAAACCCCTGCGATCTCACGCCCTTATGTAACCCCTGAGGCATCGGAACTGTCGGATGATCGCTGCACAGGAGCTCGGTATGGAATCGAGAAGCAATTAGTAAGGCTGGCAAGTGTTTGGGTGTAATCCACATTTTCGTGCGGATTCCCGATTCTCTGAGCTCTCGTGTCAAGCATCGTGTGTGCTGTTCCAGCTGTCGTGTTTCAATTCAGACGCGTGTTCGAACTCTGAGCAGGAGATCAATCGGTTTCACCGTAAGCATGACGTTATACCTGAGGAATCATACATAGCGATAGTTTTATCGATAAATTGTCCTAAGCGTTTGATGTAAAACTAACGGATTGTTCAATTAACACAATTTGTTACACATCTATCGTTTTAAGACATTCTCTATTAAAAACTCGTAAGGTTTACATACAATTCTATTTATTTGTCAAATTGTGAGGAGGGGAATTTTTACAGGGATTTGATAACGTTTCAGGGGATTCTTTTTAAGGGGAATAGTGTATAATTCAACACTTTTTCTGAGTTATTTTACTCTTGTTTACCTGCTCAACTTGGTGAAAAAGTCGTTAATAAATCCCATATAAGGATAAATATAGCTGAGCTATGTGAATAATTACATGATAGATTTCGGAAAAGCAGGACACCGTTTATTATGTGAAATTTGGATTGCTTATTCATAGAAGAAACTGATCCTGAAAAATTCTCAAACAAACAATTTTAATTAATATTTAGATATAAGCAACGCTGGTAATTCGACGGTTCTTTTATTCGCAAAGTTCATGAGATTCAGTAAAGGAACTTATTTTTTCATATCTTCCGATAAAATATTATAAAATTAAATAACTTTGATTTAATATGTATTATGTTTTACAGCTACTTTATTCGGAATTTAAATGTTTCAAGATGAAAACATCTCCCAGTACCGTCTTGTAATACTATATGCGAGGTTAAAGTTGTAACAACGTATTGATATAGCTCAGCTCACTTTTGTTCAAACACAGTTATTTTCCATGGTAAAATCGATAGTAAATCCATCCCCGTGAATTTATCCATTGATGTAATCGTCTTTGCAATCTTGTGTAGTGGCTCCCCTCTATTACTCCACATTTCATCGCAGCCCTTTCACTCCAACCAATCATCTCGTCCTCGATATCCTTACTCATGGTAGCCGCACTTTTTCATTAGACGTCGAACACATAGTTTTTGTCAGTCCTTCATCATTCATTCCCTCAGCACGCCTAAATCATCCTTCTCCCCTTCCCTCGCTCCACATTCCCCGCAGCATGACTAGCCGTATTCTCCTTCAACGCCAGCAGCCATTCAGCGATCCCTTTTTTGTCGCACTAGACACTCGCTTCCTAATTTCGCTTAACTTCCTCTCATCCCGGAACTTTGGTCTAAAATGCACCGCCGACGTTTAGTTTCAGACCTTTTCCTTGCTTGAGTCATCTCGTTCACCAAGTTGCACCGCCTTCGTGATTTTCGATAGTCACCTTCCATCGTATGATCCTCTTTCGATCTGTTATGACCATGGTTTCGGACCAATATATTTTACTTAATAATTATCTCTCCGGTTCAATGAAAGAAATTAAAAACCAAATTCACGCTCAGTTTAGATTTCGCTCTTTTTATCAACGTCCTGTCGGTTCTCACCAGTTTTTTCGCTCCTATCATTGTAGTATTATAGCCTTTTGAAATATTACTTTATTATTCAAATATCATCATAAAAAGCAACTATGTCGACAATGATCAAAATGATTAATGCTTACTTCAGCTTCTGTGATGTTAAGTATAACTAAACCCGTTTTTTGTCACCATTGTTACGGATCACCAACAGAAAACTTAAATCGCAATGAAACGTCATTTTTGGATGCAGGCATGAATGAAATGCGTGAAATTCCTCAATTTAATTGAGCTGTATAGATACAAGAGAAAAATTACATCTCACAGCGTAAGGGTAGGAGGAGGTGGAGACTAAAGTACATTCAGTCACTACGTTTTTTCGAAACCACGTTCCTTTTGCCATTTTATTTTACTTGCCATAAAATATGTTATATTTCTTAATGTTGCTCATTGCAAACGTCTAAACGGATTTCATAGTTAAATTCTTCATCAGAGGAAAATCACGAATTTGTAAAGTTAATTTTTTTTCAGTGGTAACGGCTTAGCTGAGTAACATCAATGCTCTTCCCAAGGAGAAACGGACATGAAAAAGTCTGACGGAAACGGTTCCGTCAGACCTTTACATGTTCGTTTCTCCTAGGGAATTTTCCTAAGTGAACGCCTTGTCTTGTCAAGTCACCTTAATCCTTATCCTTGTATCAATGCTCTTGTTATTTTTCCTCCCACGCAGATATGGAAGGAGGGGAAGTACTCGTATTATCAGGTAAAAATATCTCAACTCTTCTTTTAGAAAAAAACGACTGTTTTATTTTATAAAATGTGCATCCACAGTGACATGTAGGATGAGCTGGCGTGCATGGATTTCCATGGACTATTTTTCCATTCAAGCTGAAATAGCGAGGCATATTTCATCAAGTTAGGTAACCATTTTCTCAAACTCGTTTAGAGACACGCACATTTGAGTGGACAGTTAAATTGCTCAAATACCGTGCGCGGGACAACACCTCGTAAAACTTTTAATCATATTTGTAAGGTTCCGTTGGAGCCTATTAACATGGCGACCTTAAGCAAATGTTTCTCGCATAAACTCATCATTTGTAACGTTGGGGAAAGTTCGAGTCAAGGCGTATCCATGTTTATCTCAATATATAAGGGTCCAAGTTTCTTGTTCTTGTTCTACTCGCTCCATTTTCCCAGAAACTAAGGACATAGCCAGTGGCATTAGTTCGGTCCCCATTACATGTCACAACTCCTAAAAGCCCTTCAACACTCAGCTGAACTCTTCTTCCGAAATACTATTTTTGCTTATTCCATCTCAACCCTCACTTTCTCTCTTCCGTCCCGTGCGAAATGGTAATGGGGGGATACTCCTCTTTCCTTCTCTCCAAAGGGTCTTCGGGTTGAATTTGCATTTCCATGGGGCCACCTACCCGCAATCCTTCCAACTAAATCTCCGAAACTCTTGTGAACTTTCGTAAATAGCATAAAGCTCTCAGCAGATCCAGCCACCTCCGTTTGACTGGGAAACCCTTTGGTTCCATTTCCGAAAAGGAGCCGTTTCTAGTGGTCGCTGAACTCTTTTACTTTCCATAGAAGATACCAATTAGACGTTTTATTTTTCTAATGTTTACTTTTAGGAAAATAATACCAGCCACATACTAGCTTTCAACAAATATTTTGTTCGAATAATACATGAGAAGTGACTACACAACATGCCTGATGTAGCAGAAGATTATTTTTAAATACACTTCGAAAGCTGTCACTTTGCACAGTTTGCTCATACGGAGAATCGAACCCGATAGAACTTTCAGGAAGGCAAATGGGGTATTCGTTTGGCTATTTAGGAGCCTCGAATGAGTGTCAATCGAAAATATTTATTTATGCATCAAACAAGTGCTCCAAAAATGTTAAATGTCAAATTCCTGTGTAAATACTGTAAACAACTGATACGCAACCAATCAAAGCAATCTTGCTGTTTAACAGCAGGACAGTGTATGATTTAATCTCCGAGATATTTTAAGCTATTTTTAGATAATGAAATATTTATTAGTGTAACCATATGAATCTTTTTGGATTTAAAGAGGAGAGAGCTCTAAAGCTCTTGAAAGTTACGTGAATATGTATTATGAAAACATCAACATGGCGAAATTGGGATACTATTCTTGATGTTTAATTATTAAATCTGTACCTTGATATATTAAATAAAATAACTATTTTCACAATAAAACAATTTTTTATTAAATATCAACGTAAGCTTCGTTTATGGCCCCTCATTTTTTAAATGTCAAATATCCACAAAATTTTCTGAAAATTATCTTTTATAGATAAAATATCATAAGCGGATTTTATGATGTGACTTGCATTTTAAGCATATTTCGTTAAAGATAAGATTCTTATTCACAATTGGGTCTAAAATGGGATAAAAAGTGTAAGATTCAGATGTATTTTTCGAAGAGAGTGAGCTAAACTTTTAACGAAAAACTGCGTTAATTCTGGACAGGACACGTTTGATATAACGGGCTATATTCTTAGCATTTTAAAGAATAACTCAAAATCACGGAGGTGTTAAGGGAGAATCTAGTTACGTTGATGTTAAAGATGGGATTCTTTTCTCAAGTAGCTGCTTAAGCAGAATTATAGACCATCTGATCCAAAATGACTGTTAACATTAGAGGAAAATAGGGAACATCGAATCGAGTGGTGAGCTCGCTTTTGATCTACTTCGTAAACATCGCCTTGAGTAACGGCCGTTGTAATAATAAGGCAATTAAATACAATTGATGACGACATTTACTCGAGATACGTTGTAACTCTCCCCATTAATGTAGTCTTTCGTAAATTACTGAATGGGCGAGTTATCAGGGTGATTTATCATCCCCAGTTAGTCTCTACGATGCCTCCATTTCTCCGCCGTTGCGGTATTTTTACGAGTTTTTCTTGCAACTCGGAGATTTTCCAATGCCATTTTCTTCGTGACTCGCAGATTTGGAATAGCAAAGCTCTTCACTCCGTAGAATCCAACGCTTATTTTCACAAGAATTCGAGCAAGCGTGAAATTCCCTCTATTGATTCCTATCTTAAATTCCCATTGGATTATTGTTTTATTTTCAGATTATAATTTATTTTCAAAGAAAGTTGAAAGAAGGGCGAGACAGGCTGTAGCCATATTATTTAGGAATTATTTACGTAGAGCCATGGTTTGACTTGTTTTCGTCAATTGAATGAATGTGGCCATAATTAATAATTTAAAAAATATTATTTTTTCATCGAAAAAATGTTAGTTTTTGATCGCAATCAAAATTTTGAGGTTCAAATTACTGCTTTTGATTATTTATAAAGATTAAAGAAATTCAAAATCTAAAACAATTTAATAATTATAAAATAATTGAGCCTCTGTTATTTTATTTGTAACAAATGAAAGCTATAATGTATTTTTATGAAGATTTAAGGCTTAAATAGAAAATATCTCAAGTTGTCGTTTAAAAAGTGTTGAACACTTTAAGATTTGAGTTAAAATTGTATCTAACATGTAAGTAAGTCGTTGAAGGTTTGTAACGGCTCCAGTGTATCCTTAACTGTGCGTAAAAAACCAGAAACAGCTTTTAAGACTCTGTTAAAATGTATAGTGTGGATGTGTGGATATATTTCCTATGTGAGAAGGAAAGTTGAAAATATGAAGCGAAGTTTATCAGGAAACTAGATCCTATTTAACATAAAAAACACTACAAAATATCACACGCAAAAACCAAAACCAAAAAGGCACGACTAGTTTCTTGAGGATGACGCTAATGCGTTGAAACCAGACGTGCATTTTTTTATTTGTTTTTTTGTGTATTTGGTATTTTCCAGTGTTTTTATATTAAATAGATTCTAGTTTCCTGAGAATAGTCGTTCCTGTTTTTTTTTATTTCCCGCAATGCCATGGAATATCACAAAGTGACACGTCGGCTGGTTGAATTTATTCTACACGAAAAGTTGTAAACCAAGCGCCTTTCAAATTTTCGTCGATAGTCGAAGTGAATAGTGTGCATCCCGATAAGCTGGAAAAACTAAGAATCAAGAAAGAACCTTTGCTTGCTTCCAACGCAGTTTCACGCGCAGATATTCTTTATTAAATACATTTCCCTACGTCTGCTTCAATCTTGAAAGCGCAATTCTTTTGTTTTCTATTCTCTTCCCTCAAATCAGCGCTGTATTCTTACACGTAAACATTTTTACTACCATCTCAATCACTCTTTTCCTCCCTCCCTCTATTTCGAGAAAGCTACACATGTACTTAACATCGTCTTCCTTTTCTTTGCTTTCGTAATCCATCTTCCCCATTTCCCCTCTCTCTCTCCCTTTCAACACTCGTCCGCATGGGCCGCAACCCATCATGACTCGTTTTGTCCCCAGTCTTCTTCTCTCTCTCGTCACTTTTAAATGTCTCCTGTTAGTATGAATAATGTATGGGTTTCGTATTCTTCCGAAAACGAGGGAGAGGTAGCGGCGTTAGGGTTCGCTAAGCTGAAAAGGATGGCTTTTTAAAAAGGAGAAAACAAGAGAACTGTGGGGATTTTGTAAGAATAAGAATCGCAAAGAGAGAAGAGGGAATAGAGAGGGAGAGAGGGAAATATGACAAAAGCGTTCTTGAAATGTGGCGAAATTTTTTTGTCGTTTATTCACGAAAAAGTGCTTGCTTTATTTTATTCCACTTCTGCGTCTTTATGCGTTTCGCTTTGAGGATCAGGTAATTTTTTTAAAAGGGAATATTGCGTAAGAGTCTGAATATAGAAGGCATGGATCAGATCGAATAGCTTTGAATACCAAGAAAGCCGCCTTTTTTTAATTTTGCTGACGTCCATGTAGAAGCTTTAACTGAAAAACTTTACATAATTAAGAGACTGATGTATCTGAGGATATGTGTTTAGTCGGGCCCGATTAGCAATGCAAGATTTCCATTACGAATATGTAATATCGGATAAGGTTTTCCTCTAAAAGCTTTTATTCGCCTCGGGCACAAAACTGATTTCCATTAAGGAGCCACTAAAAGCAACCGATAACGAATACATAAATTCGGAAGAGGGATCCTAAAATATTTGTTTCAGTAGTGCTTATCGTCCTGCAGTTATACATAGCCTGTGAATTAATTTTTCTCAGAAATGTTATACCTCATGGAAAACATATGGGACCAAAATTCAGTGGCTATGATTGCTTTTCAATCAATATTCAAGTGAAATGTACTTCCATTGCACTCTAGCTCATAGCCATCATGAAAAAAAATCTAATAATGTAAGAGTGATGCTAAATAAAGGCGTTCATCATCTTCACTCCTCACTGATTTGTATAAAAGTCTTCCACATAGGAAAGTTGAACCAAACGGTGTTCGTCTTTTCTACTTCTTAAATTCTGGTTTAGTGAGGAAATCAAGAGCAAGCTACATCAATCTTCTTCTTGTTTAGCCACCTAATTCCCTCTCCAGATCTTTGGGTTGCTAATAGTGGAAGGGTTTAGAACTCTATCTGGCCTAGATACTATTCAGAGCGGGAATCTACAGAAAGCTAGAAAATAATTAAAGTATTATTTGATGACTTGATTAATATATTTTGAAGGGGAATAATAACTTTTTATGTCATTCAAACGGACTTCATCATTAAGACTAATGAGAATTTAACATTCGTTTCTCATTCAGTAGAAAATTTAAGCCATTAATAATTAAATTGAGTTCCTCACTGAATTATTTATAGGTGAGTTAAATTTGATCAAAGGTGTAGTTGACGGTGAGAAAGAGGAAGTGGTCATTGCAGCCAATTAAGATTAAGCCAATTCATCATCTTTTCTCGGATTTAAATTCACATAGGATGGAAATTTTTCAAACGATTGCGCGTGTAAGATTTCAAAGGGAGCCTCATTTATGCATTTAGCATTCGAATTTAAGTTTTAAAAAAACATGGCACGGACGCTTTCACAATATCCTCGAAGTAGTTTGAGCATAAAATTGCACTCAAAGCTATCTCCCAAGGGATAAAACCGAGATGCATTTCACTAGCAACGATCTCATTCCTACTGGAAAATGAGTAAATACAAGCAGCTTAGGTGGCATAAAATTTTCCGGGTGACAGAAACATGTATATGTGTGCAACTCGGTCTTAATGAGGAATATAGGGACGGAGATAATGTGGAATAGCGCAAGCCGAGAGAGAGAGAGAGAGAGAGAGACAGAGAAGAGAAAAGGAGAAAATGAACGCTGCGTGAAATAAACAAGTAAAGAGTTTTAGTGTGGAATGAGCCCGTAGGGGTTTCAGAAACGAGAGTTTTATTCACTTTTACGTGCTACTTCACAACCACCAAAACTCTTACGTCCTTAACTCACCCGTTCCTGCGACATCCCTCACCTCAACGCTCCCCTCACGCCATTAACTCCTCCGCCTCCAACCCTTTCCTAAATCCCATGGCGACCGAAATGCTTCGCCCGTTCTTTTTTCTCCCAGATTTTCTCCCAGCCCCTCCTTGATTTCCCTATCCATCACGCGACAGAACTCTTTAACTCGGACGAAAATACTCGTTTTCCTACCGACTCCTCTCGGGCGCCGCTTTCCGAAATATAGTATGGGGAGTTCCACCGCTGCAAAAAGACCGGGAAAAGAGGTGTTTCCAATGTTTTCTCCAAATTAGCCAAGTCCCTCGGCTGCGAGTGCTTTTCCCTCCTCGAATTCCACCCCCTCGCTCTCTAAGCCATCAGGGCATTTTTTCTCTCTCTCCCGACGTCTTCTCGTCCTGTGCCATTCCCGACGCTTCTCTAAAATCACCTCAACTCCTCTAACCTTTACTTTTCCCCATATTTCACGCATGCTTGACGTCTTTACGATCCGAGATATTTCCCACGCGAAAACAGAGAACTAGCTTTGGAGCTACGTTTTACCAGTTTTTGCGGCGACCCATTCTTTGTCTTATTTTTTCTCCTGCCTTTCTGGAGAGTTGTTTTTATCTGATATCCCTCTTTTCCTCTCTCGCCGCTGTTTTCCCCCATCCGGCTGTTCCCGAGAAAACCTTCCTTCCGGTCAGTTGTTCCTTTATATCTTCAGGTAAATTTTGCTCTATTGGATATACGGCTTTTTTAAAGGGTTGGAAATTGGTGAAAGAGAGGCACGTAGCCATTCTCCACTGGATTGCATACCATTCCAATATTTATTGAGCTGGTGATTGAGATCCTTTATCGATTGATTTGCAAATACAGCATCTATGTTTGATGAGTTCTCTGAATTATTAATCCATTGTTCAGATGGATCTAAATATACAAAATGTGTTTAGCTTATGTAGGGATATGGAAATTTGTCAACTTTTTCCTATGCATTTAGGGAGTGGATTATTAACATCTTTGGCCCAAATCTTGATAAAAATATTTAAGATTTCTCTTTTAAATGAAGATAGAAATGTGTTATTACCATATTATTATCTCGCAAATTCAGCCTACTGGAGAAACAAATTGTATAATAGCTCATTCATTAGCAAAGGATTAATAGGAAAGAATCTGAAAAGAACTACAAATACATTTTTGAGACACGTTTAGTTTATCCGCCATTCTGATCCACCGTTTAATAAGCAATACCAATTACATACCAAGATTATTCTACAATAGGCGTTGATTCGTTATTGCCACTGTTTATTCCATCATATTCTTTTATCATTCATGATTATTTGCCTTAAGAAATACTTTTCTATATCTATTTGATATATTGGAGTTAACATAACCTCTGTGTCTCTGATAAAATTACGGCTGAATTAGGAGATACACATCGCATGAAGGCTCCACATTCCATGTTCGTAAGCTCTTTACATAAGCTAAAAATGTTCAGGAAAAGTTTTAGAGTAATTTTTATTTTATGCCTCATTTACCATTCATAATGAAATCCATGACTGACACATTCATCAAATATTAATGTGAAAGAAGGGATGAGGGAAATTTTAGCCCATTCCCCTTTATTTCCACAATGAAATGGGATCCTTTTCGAGAGGTTGTTTATGAAACAGTTGGTTAATTCCGAAATCATTTATGTGAGTATATATGTTAATTTCGAACACTATTTAGCTTTGATTATATTCAGTTTATTTTTTTCTCTCCTATACTTAACGAATATTTTAACATAGTCATATGTATTTTAAAAATTTGTTTCCTTGATATGCGTCGAAAGGTGGCATATCAATATTTATAAAAGACATTGAGTAAATGAAGCTCGAGTGGAATCAAAGTGCGGAAAATGGGATAGTTTGAATTTTTTAATCTTCTACATGCAAAACAGTTAAAATAAATCAAAGTACAGAAACATTTCCCCATTTAGTCTAAAGGTTCATGCACCAAAAAATATATCAATGCATACATTTCTAACTATATTCTGAATAAACATGAAGTTAATAAAACTCTCAACAAACATTTATATTATTACAGTATGGAAATAGACATAATACAATGAGGGAAAAAAGACGCGATTATTTGAATACTTACGTTTTCATAGAAATAAGATTTCTGCTCACGCGTGCAAAATTTAAAACTTGTAATTTTAAGTGAGGTTGGCGAAATGTAGATATCTGCTGTGATGATGGAAAATTATTCCCGCTTCCAGAAAGCGGGTCGTGAACATTTACGGGAAAGTAACATAAAGGTGCATATCCTGAGGCCATCCCAAGCACACGTGCGAATTTTCAGCTTTTAACGTACACTGGAGTTAAGCGCTACGAAGCTCTTTATCGCGCACATATTCTCTTTTATTACAAAGGCTAGGAGATTACCCGTTGAATTTCTACATGAGGAACCATTACACTTACTTCTAGGGTATATCACCTGAGCCTAATTAGCCGTTTTCTTCAAATGTGAAGTTTCATTTAAACTGAGGTTTCCTAGGATTTCAACGAAGAATTCTACGAGGAATATCCCACAGTGACGGTTTATATTCTAGTTACTCTTTGGAAAATGTAATCACAAATGGTAACTCTAAAGGAAAAGAACAAGTGAACACGTTAATTGGTGGGTGGTCGGTCTGACCCTTTTGTTTTGTTGCTCATCGGCTTCAAGGAAGTCATTATGAGCGGTGGAAACCCTCTAAGGCAGTTATAACCCCCGAATAAGGCTAATAGAATTGTTTATTATTTTAGGAATGCTTCGATAGATTATCTTATATATAGAATCAAAAACTCACTTTTCATATATTGTACCAAGTTACGAAATTTTTTGCATCAGGCTAAGATATATGCATCTCTACAATAATTAAGTTGTTACGTGTTAATTAGTTCAACTTATACGCCGGAAAAATAACAAAACTTGTGTAAAAGAGTATTTGAGTAGAAATTTTTATAAAAAAACATTAAGGGAATGAAAGGAAACAGAATTTTGAAATGCCTAATGGATGTATCAGGGAAACGTGTCAGTTTTGGTTGCTCTATATTATTAGATTCAGAGTTGAGCCTGGATTTACCATATCTCCATGAAACCAAAAATCGATCTGGGAGATTCGAAAGCGTACCTATGTATACTAAACAAGTATGATTAACAGAAGAAGTCTTACATATGTCACCTCTTATACCCCCTTCTATCATGTTTATAGATGAAGGCAACTAAATTGGCTTCGCAGGATAAATAGCAGCTATAAGTAAAAGTAATCATTTTACTCGAATTACTGAATGTACTATACATTTCTCACCTAGTGTCATTTGCGCATTCAAACTTCTTCCCAATCTTATTTCATCCGAAACTTGGATTTTAATCCTCTTCCACTGACAGTCACAGCAACGAAGTGGACTTTTATCTGAAGACTCGTATCTCAGAACGGTAGACCGGAAACAGCACACGGTAGGGGTTTCTCCCCCTTTTAACTTTAAGGCTTCGGATTTTTCTCTCTCGGGAACGGTCGTCCTAGGGCGTCGGTAGTCTTTTGTCAGCATGCCCTTATTTGTCCTTGTCTAAATTTAGTGGTAAATAAGATGTTTTAACTCAAACAGTTAACTTGTCCCTTTGTGAGTATGTACACTTTCGTAGTAGGCTTGTAAACATTTGAATGCAGTATTGACGGTGAGTGAGAATCTTTACCTAATTAGATGTGCGTGTCAAACCTTCCCTCATGTAATTCATTTTGTATATATGATGTAATAGAAATCTGGATTTCGATGGAGAGGGGGGAAAAACTGTGTAAACAATTATGGATAAAGTGATTCTAAATAATAGGCGAATAAAAGAATTAGTGATTGGTTTATTGTCCATCTCATGCCATAATTTCTAAGGTAGGAAAACGAGAATTTATGATTCTTGTAACTAAATATAGATTCCGAAAAGATTGGTCTGCCTTAAATCTTGAATCAAAAATAAATTTAGTTAAAAAGATGAATTTTTAATTAGAGACACCTTTCAGAAATATTTTTCTTAATAGTTTCCTCAAGGATCGTTCACAGTTAATAATTTTATTAAATCAGTTTCCATATTTCGGAGGTCTAACTTTATATCGGTGCGAAAGGTTTCAAAAATATTGTAGCAGAATCGTATGATATAAATTAAGATTATGTACCTGAAAAAATAGCCCATACTTCAATGTTTCAAATAGATTTTATAATTGTCTATTATTAATGGCCTCACTCGTACTTGAGGTTCGCGATTGAAATGCACAGAAATATAATATGTTTCATCTACAATGTAACAGACTGAAAATATAACCAACATGCATGCATGCATATTTTGCATGTATACTTAACATTCACGAGATTTCAGGAGAACGAATAGGTGTCCTATAATACTGTAAATACATTTAAAACTCATTTCTTTTTTAAAAATGGATGAGAGGATTGTTGATTTAGAAAAAACGGCAGACAGTTTCTTGGTGTATTTGAAATAACATTTGTTGCCGAATCCTCACGATTTAGACGTAGAAGAACTGATATAATAAAGTATAACGGGCTTCTGAATAGATCAAAATGTAGTAATTGAAGACTG
>KZ308174.1:2602882-2615381 GCA_000376725.2 Ladona fulva
TCTATATTATTAGTTCCTGTGTATTTATGAAATCTGTCGAAAGTAGAAATATATTATTGAAAAAGATTTTGGAGTTTCAAATTTGGATATGGCCGAGAAAAATTATCCTGATGAACTAATCCAACGCACACCCATATAATGGTATCGAGACGTTTTTATTTGTGAATTAGTGCGAATAATTCTATAACGACAAGTGATATGATCAAATTTTAAAACAGCTATGAGTGATTCATATCTACATACGTCAAGAAAAAGAAGGAAAACTCTTTCTCCCACACTCTTTGAAGTTCTAACACAATCATAAATTTCAAACTTATGGGATAATTTACTGAATGCACATTTATCTTCGTATGTAACTTGCGATGAATTCAGCTAACTAGAAAAACCTATGTCATATACACTCTACTAATTGCAAGGATTCTATTGATTCTTTAGAATTAAAAGAATCCATGTAATGACTAAAACTAAGGGAAATCTAGACTATAATAAAGTTTCTCTTCCCTCCAAAATAATTCGAGAGGCTTAAAAGAAAGGTTATTATTAATTTGGTGCAAAAGGAAAATCTAATTCTTCTGAGTTAATTTGCCTTAAGACCTTTGACTATTCAGTTGCAAGGAATAACAGTCAAACTAATATGTAAGGATTCTTTGGCGATGGATCGATTGAACTTTAGAGGTATTATTAGTAAGTTTCCCTAATAGCAAAGTAGGTAGCGCGTTCAAATTTGGTGAAAGCTGTCCCGACTTCAATGCACGTCGGAAGGACGGGACGTATGTGTGAGATGAACTCAGAACTCCAAGGTCTTATTAGAATATTACACACTACTAGAAATGATTAGTGTGTTTCAGTGACTTTGAAGAATGTTAATATTTTTCTATGATAATAATAAATATAAAATATTAGTGAAGATGAAATACGGAAATAATGCTTTGTTAATAAGTATAGAAGAATATCTAGGAGGAAACCACTAAAAATAGTACACGTAGCTTGCGACACTGAAGTCTCCTGGCATTTTTGAATAAATAGTCAGTATCAGACATATGAAAGGGACACAAAAGAAAAGAAAATATAATTCCAATGATTATTCATACAGTCTCCGAGGAAAAACATACTAATAGTAAAGTCTTATCTCGGAATATACATTGGAGTAATCCTTACGAAAAACTAAACATGCGGCACCCCATTGGACAAGCACTTAAACTTGGCTTTGTCAAGAGAATAGTTAGTAGGAGCAAAGAAAACGTCCGTAAACGATGTTACTTTGCGTTAGTTAGGCGTTACTTAAGTGTGGTGTAGTGTATTGGACCCTGCCGACAAGTTTTGCATTCGTCAAATAGAAAAGGTAGAATGAATGTCAATAACATTGGTAAAGAATAGCTGTGAAAAATTAGTGAGCGTTGCTCACAAATCATTACGCAGAATGGGAATCTCAGGATGGTAGGAGATATAATTTAATGGCTTAATCTAGGTTACGAATTCGGAGGAAGTTGGTTCTTTAAAGATATAGCCATTAATATGCATTATCAGTGTTACATATGCCGTTTTGATGCAGTAATAAAAATTAGAGAAATAGATGATAAAATTAATCGCTTCGGTAATTCCTTTTTTTTTGTTAACGATATGCGGAAGTAACCGATTAGTGAAGTACATACATGGTGCATGCACCCACTGCCACACAACAAAACGCGGCTTAAAGGTTATATATGTAGATTTAGATGAAAACGAGCGTTCAGATAAATAAAGCGAAAAATTAGGTATGGTTACCGCACAACTTGAGGAGGAGGTACAGAGATGAAAAAACGAATCAACATCTGCGTAAAAATCGAAGACTTCTTTCCAATTCTCGACCTGTGGCATGGACATATGAGATGACATTGAAGGTATGGTATATTTAAGCGATTTTTAATAATGGAAGAACTTTTAACGAACAGTCTTAACCACCTTTTAATTTACAATGACAAAGATAGACTTAGTAATATCCACAAAATAAAGGTTTATTACGACCGGTTTCAGCTACAATCCATCATCAGGACCTGATAATGGCTTGTGTAGATGGCCAAATAGTCTAGAATTAATGCATTTAAATTAATATTATTCAAATTATTATTTAATTTAATAAAGCATCACGTGATGACCAACGAACTCCTATCAAATATCTTTTTAAATGTGGTAAGGTGTAAACAATTTAAAAAATGAGTAAAATTATTTTTTATTATTTTTTTTCGAAAAGTGAGGTGATATATGACTGTGAAAGCATGATGAAATCAGCGACTCAGCAACAAATGGAGTTCAAAAACTGTAATCAATAAATTGGGTTTCAGCCGCACTGCTCTTCCGCGTTTAGTAATTTACCTTTCCTCAATCCCCGTCATCAATAATTCTCGGTGGAATTGCTGCATGGTATTTAAAAATTGGAATTCTAACAATAACCCAACCCAACCATAGAGTGCTTCGTCATAATCGTGCCAATAACGAAGTGGAACTCTAAAGAATCAGGCATTTAGATAAGAAATTTTAAGTATTAGTTCCAATGTAACTTGTAAGGTTTCTATGCATATATCTATAGAGCTCCCTCATAGTGTAAAGCTACTGAATAAGTTATAGTAAATGTGTGGACTACAAGATTTTTCGGATATGTGATAAAATTGATCTTATTCCATAAATTAAATTTATATATTCATAATTTGTACCATAATACTTACAAATAAATGTAATCGTTAAATTTAAATAACCTTACTGAACTTTGCTAATATGGAAGAAAGATATTTGTTTCTCTATATAAAAAAATTCAAGTATCTACACCCCGGTAGTCTGTATTATCAAACACTGCTCTAGTCCCAGCCAGTATTTTTAGTATTTCATCCTAGAAGATATTATTTACATGCAAGTAAGATGACCGTTAAAATCTTCAACAATTAATTATTTTATAGAAAATTGAAATTATATAGAATTTTTTTTTGAAATTGTCTATATTATTAGTTCCTGTGTATTTATGAAATCTGTCGAAAGTAGAAATATATTATTGAAAAAGATTTTGGAGTTTCAAATTTGGATATGGCCGAGAAAAATTATCCTGATGAACTAATCCAACGCACACCCATATAATGGTATCGAGACGTTTTTATTTGTGAATTAGTGCGAATAATTCTATAACGACAAGTGATATGATCAAATTTTAAAACAGCTATGAGTGATTCATATCTACATACGTCAAGAAAAAGAAGGAAAACTCTTTCTCCCACACTCTTTGAAGTTCTAACACAATCATAAATTTCAAACTTATGGGATAATTTACTGAATGCACATTTATCTTCGTATGTAACTTGCGATGAATTCAGCTAACTAGAAAAACCTATGTCATATACACTCTACTAATTGCAAGGATTCTATTGATTCTTTAGAATTAAAAGAATCCATGTAATGACTAAAACTAAGGGAAATCTAGACTATAATAAAGTTTCTCTTCCCTCCAAAATAATTCGAGAGGCTTAAAAGAAAGGTTATTATTAATTTGGTGCAAAAGGAAAATCTAATTCTTCTGAGTTAATTTGCCTTAAGACCTTTGACTATTCAGTTGCAAGGAATAACAGTCAAACTAATATGTAAGGATTCTTTGGCGATGGATCGATTGAACTTTAGAGGTATTATTAGTAAGTTTCCCTAATAGCAAAGTAGGTAGCGCGTTCAAATTTGGTGAAAGCTGTCCCGACTTCAATGCACGTCGGAAGGACGGGACGTATGTGTGAGATGAACTCAGAACTCCAAGGTCTTATTAGAATATTACACACTACTAGAAATGATTAGTGTGTTTCAGTGACTTTGAAGAATGTTAATATTTTTCTATGATAATAATAAATATAAAATATTAGTGAAGATGAAATACGGAAATAATGCTTTGTTAATAAGTATAGAAGAATATCTAGGAGGAAACCACTAAAAATAGTACACGTAGCTTGCGACACTGAAGTCTCCTGGCATTTTTGAATAAATAGTCAGTATCAGACATATGAAAGGGACACAAAAGAAAAGAAAATATAATTCCAATGATTATTCATACAGTCTCCGAGGAAAAACATACTAATAGTAAAGTCTTATCTCGGAATATACATTGGAGTAATCCTTACGAAAAACTAAACATGCGGCACCCCATTGGACAAGCACTTAAACTTGGCTTTGTCAAGAGAATAGTTAGTAGGAGCAAAGAAAACGTCCGTAAACGATGTTACTTTGCGTTAGTTAGGCGTTACTTAAGTGTGGTGTAGTGTATTGGACCCTGCCGACAAGTTTTGCATTCGTCAAATAGAAAAGGTAGAATGAATGTCAATAACATTGGTAAAGAATAGCTGTGAAAAATTAGTGAGCGTTGCTCACAAATCATTACGCAGAATGGGAATCTCAGGATGGTAGGAGATATAATTTAATGGCTTAATCTAGGTTACGAATTCGGAGGAAGTTGGTTCTTTAAAGATATAGCCATTAATATGCATTATCAGTGTTACATATGCCGTTTTGATGCAGTAATAAAAATTAGAGAAATAGATGATAAAATTAATCGCTTCGGTAATTCCTTTTTTTTTGTTAACGATATGCGGAAGTAACCGATTAGTGAAGTACATACATGGTGCATGCACCCACTGCCACACAACAAAACGCGGCTTAAAGGTTATATATGTAGATTTAGATGAAAACGAGCGTTCAGATAAATAAAGCGAAAAATTAGGTATGGTTACCGCACAACTTGAGGAGGAGGTACAGAGATGAAAAAACGAATCAACATCTGCGTAAAAATCGAAGACTTCTTTCCAATTCTCGACCTGTGGCATGGACATATGAGATGACATTGAAGGTATGGTATATTTAAGCGATTTTTAATAATGGAAGAACTTTTAACGAACAGTCTTAACCACCTTTTAATTTACAATGACAAAGATAGACTTAGTAATATCCACAAAATAAAGGTTTATTACGACCGGTTTCAGCTACAATCCATCATCAGGACCTGATAATGGCTTGTGTAGATGGCCAAATAGTCTAGAATTAATGCATTTAAATTAATATTATTCAAATTATTATTTAATTTAATAAAGCATCACGTGATACAGATGTAATTGTGATAGGCAACAGCATGCGATTATGCATTTATGAAATATAAATTGCTTAAAAATATTTTGATGGGATCAGAATCAATCATGTGAAACAATTAAACTGCTGTGATATTTAATCGTGATAGTTTACTATGATGTAAAATAATATATTACAGATATTGGCCTCTGGCGAATGCGAAATTGCTTGAATAGCTTCCCTATCGTTTTTCTCGGAAACCAGAATTCTAATGCTTGATAAATGAAAATTCTCGAATTCAGATTTCTGGAATTCTCAATTTCTCGAATTGATATGTGAACAATTTTAAAGTCGGGTATTTGTTGTTGCAACTTGACCTTTTTACAGTTTATAATAGCTCGAGTTCCTATTTTGAAGTAAATCTAGGTAATGGCTAACGAATGGCAGGAAAAGATGTTTCCTGTTTTATAAGGTTCTAGCAATTAATTTGCTATCTAGAACAGCTTAAAATGTGAAATTTGAAATGTCAGCCGAATAATTTGCAAGAACTGCACGGAAATGTCTCTTTGTTACCGAGGCCTGCTTTTAAAATTTCAAAGCTGGATTTTGCCTTTGAAAAACAGAGGGATTTCGCTCTGTTTGAATATGTTATTTCAAAACTGCGAGCAAACGAAAATATACAAAGAATAATAAATATTTCTCTTAGGTATATAATTGCACGACCTTTATGACGTCAGAAAGCATTTTCAAATATTTCTAAATATCCTTGATTAGCTAATTCTCTAATCCAACGCACACCCATATAATGGTATCGAGACGTTTTTATTTGTGAATTAGTGCGAATAATTCTATAACGACAAGTGATATGATCAAATTTTAAAACAGCTATGAGTGATTCATATCTACATACGTCAAGAAAAAGAAGGAAAACTCTTTCTCCCACACTCTTTGAAGTTCTAACACAATCATAAATTTCAAACTTTTGGGATAATTTACTGAATGCACATTTATCTTCGTATGTAACTTGCGATGAATTCAGCTAACTAGAAAAACCTATGTCATATACACTCTACTAATTGCAAGGATTCTATTGATTCTTTAGAATTAAAAGAATCCATGTAATGACTAAAACTAAGGGAAATCTAGACTATAATAAAGTTTCTCTTCCCTCCAAAATAATTCGAGAGGCTTAAAAGAAAGGTTATTATTAATTTGGTGCAAAAGGAAAATCTAATTCTTCTGAGTTAATTTGCCTTAAGACATTTGACTATTCAGTTGCAAGGAATAACAGTCAAACTAATATGTAAGGATTCTTTGGCGATGGATCGATTGAACTTTAGAGGTATTATTAGTAAGTTTCCCTAATAGCAAAGTAGGTAGCGCGTTCAAATTTGGTGAAAGCTGTCCCGACTTCAACGCACGTCGGAAGGACGGGACGTATGTGTGAGATGAACTCAGAACTCCAAGGTCTTATTAGAATATTACACACTACTAGAAATGATTAGTGTGTTTCAGTGACTTTGAAGAATGTTAATATTTTTCTATGATAATAATAAATATAAAATATTATTGAAGATGAAATACGGAAATAATGCTTTGTTAATAAGTATAGAAGAATATCTAGGAGGAAACCACTAAAAATAGTACACGTAGCTTGCGACACTGAAGTCTCCTGGCATTTTTGAATAAATAGTCAGTATCAGACATATGAAAGGGACACAAAAGAAAAGAAAATATAATTCCAATGATTATTCATACAGTCTCCGAGGAAAAACATACTAATAGTAAAGTCTTATCTCGGAATATACATTGGAGTAATCCTTACGAAAAACTAAACATGCGGCACCCCATTGGACAAGCACTTAAACTTGGCTTTGTCAAGAGAATAGTTAGTAGGAGCAAAGAAAACGTCCGTAAACGATGTTACTTTGCGTTAGTTAGGCGTTACTTAAGTGTGGTGTAGTGTATTGGACCCTGCCGACAAGTTTTGCATTCGTCAAATAGAAAAGGTAGAATGAATGTCAATAACATTGGTAAAGAATAGCTGTGAAAAATTAGTGAGCGTTGCTCACAAATCATTACGCAGAATGGGAATCTCAGGATGGTAGGAGATATAATTTAATGGCTTAATCTAGGTTACGAATTCGGAGGAAGTTGGTTCTTTAAAGATATAGCCATTAATATGCATTATCAGTGTTACATATGCCGTTTTGATGCAGTAATAAAAATTAGAGAAATAGATGATAAAATTAATCGCTTCGGTAATTCCTTTTTTTTTTGTTAACGATATGCGGAAGTAACCGATTAGTGAAGTACATACATGGTGCATGCACCCACTGCCACACAACAAAACGCGGCTTAAAGGTTATATATGTAGATTTAGATGAAAACGAGCGTTCAGATAAATAAAGCGAAAAATTAGGTATGGTTACCGCACAACTTGAGGAGGAGGTACAGAGATGAAAAAACGAATCAACATCTGCGTAAAAATCGAAGACTTCTTTCCAATTCTCGACCTGTGGCATGGACATATGAGATGACATTGAAGGTATGGTATATTTAAGCGATTTTTAATAATGGAAGAACTTTTAACGAACAGTCTTAACCACCTTTTAATTTACAATGACAAAGATAGACTTAGTAATATCCACAAAATAAAGGTTTATTACGACCGGTTTCAGCTACAATCCATCATCAGGACCTGATAATGGCTTGTGTAGATGGCCAAATAGTCTAGAATTAATGCATTTAAATTAATATTATTCAAATTATTATTTAATTTAATAAAGCATCACGTGATACAGATGTAATTGTGATAGGCAACAGCATGCGATTATGCATTTATGAAATATAAATTGCTTAAAAATATTTTGATGGGATCAGAATCAATCATGTGAAACAATTAAACTGCTGTGATATTTAATCGTGATAGTTTACTATGATGTAAAATAATATATTACAGATATTGGCCTCTGGCGAATGCGAAATTGCTTGAATAGCTTCCCTATCGTTTTTCTCGGAAACCAGAATTCTAATGCTTGATAAATGAAAATTCTCGAATTCAGATTTCTGGAATTCTCAATTTCTCGAATTGATATGTGAACAATTTTAAAGTCGGGTATTTGTTGTTGCAACTTGACCTTTTTACAGTTTATAATAGCTCGAGTTCCTATTTTGAAGTAAATCTAGGTAATGGCTAACGAATGGCAGGAAAAGATGTTTCCTGTTTTATAAGGTTCTAGCAATTAATTTGCTATCTAGAACAGCTTAAAATGTGAAATTTGAAATGTCAGGTGAATAATTTGCAAGAACTGCACGGAAATGTCTCTTTGTTACCGAGGCCTGCTTTTAAAATTTCAAAGCTGGATTTTGCCTTTGAAAAACAGAGGGATTTCGCTCTGTTTGAATATGTTATTTCAAAACTGCGAGCAAACGAAAATATACAAAGAATAATAAATATTTCTCTTAGGTATATAATTGCACGACCTTTATGACGTCAGAAAGCATTTTCAAATATTTCTAAATATCCTTGATTAGCTAATTCTAGTGAAATAGTAGTGTTGAAAAATAATGAATTTCCACCAACCCTCCGAATAAAGAATCGGATTGTATTAGATTAATTCAGAAATAAGGACTTATAAAATGTAATAGTTTAGTTTCATTTCGACACATATGAAATTTCGTCCTTATGAAAATGCCAAAGGGAGTAAAATATAATAGTTGAGAATATTTGGCAACATTTTTTGAACGAGGAGAAAGAAAATTCACTCTTTTCTTAGGACATTGATATGCCTCATAAGGGTGCCAGACGCATCGAGTGGTAATTGGATTCTGGAAATGATTTACCGGATCATCTAGTCACTGCCTGCTCAGGATAAGCGGTTACCAGGTGGCCGGCCATACTCGCTGTTCGTACTCCGCACGGCTATAATGATGCCCGCCATATCACAATCCATCTTCTTACTCCACATATATCACGAAATGCGTTACTTCAATCAACCCTGCTGTAATTAAACACAAGTGCCTGAAAGAATATTTCGCACAATAACTCTTGCGGCTCAGTCACCGATATATCTTCATAATTTACTAATTTTATTTTTCAAAAGACAGCATTGACACTGATGACATAAATGAGCCTTCAAGTAATTCCTTCTGTTACTTCGTAAACATTTCTTCAACCGGTCAAGACCTAAATATTGTAAACTTTTAATATTTCAGGAGAAGGCTTCAGTTTTTTTTTTCTGTCATTCGTTCTGAAGGAATGCGTTTGGAAATGATGAAACTGTTACTGAAGCTATTGAATTAACTATTAGAATATATTAAAATATACTTCGCTGCAGTAGTTCTCTTCATAAAAAAAATGCGTTAGCATCCATAAGGATGCAGTAGAAGAAGAATCCCTTTAGCTGCGGTTATTTAGTATTAATGAAGTTTTATTTATATATTAAAGTGCATGCTTTCTTCAATCGATAAATAGTTATTTGTTTATAATTTTCCGGTATTTCTTCCGGAATCTATAGAGTATTATAATATAAGTGAACACATTAAATAATCGGCTCTAACTTATTTTTGGAGGTTTAATTTGATCCTTCAATAGATAGTTCAAAAGAGAAGCAATGATATACGAATTTAGATCATTCGAGGATGAGAGAGAGTGATTAGTTATGTGATTCATTTGAGATATCATTCGCTATAAAATTGTCTACATAAAAGTTGCATATACATGATAACTTCTGATAAGTAATGTTTTTATAAAATTATAATTGGTTTCCTACAGGTTGGCACCTTAATAGAAATTAAAAGTTCAATTACTGATATAGTGATCCAATCAGAACAATTCATTTCAGAGCATATTTCATGCTCTAACGGTTATTACACTGTCAACTATATCACGTCCGATGAAATACGACCGCAGATTTAAAGTTATTTACCTTTTATTCAGTTTAAATCTTATACATTTAGTCAATCTCGCTCTTTTATGTCNAGAAAATGATTTAGATTCAAAGTTCCATTATCTTAATTGACTGGAAAAGCTTCCTCGAGCTAGCATAATGATGAATCTATACCTCAGAGGGGTTACTAATTAAGCAGTCCCATATCATCCCATAAGTCTTGCGCTTACCTCTTCAGGCCATATTTCTCTGAATCATGACAGCCATGCCCCACATCACTTCTCACATGAGGAGTTCTCTACTAAATAAATATCTCACCTCCAAGGTTAGTTTCGGGAAATAAATTCGTCATTTTGAAATTTTCGGCCTCCAGTTATCAGTAACACCATATATAATGCCTTCTTAATCCGTCCTTGCGGAAATATAAACATAATGATTTCAGTTTTCAAGTTATTATACATTATGTTTAGCGTTCCCCTTCTATTTATACGTACTTAATCATTATTAATTATTCGTACTCGAATCACTCGATTCCGATGAAATCTTCCGATGAAGTCTTAATGCTTTAATGCCACTGTATTTTTATCAGAATTAACCCCTCTTTTGGATAGTTTAGTTACCTCTTTATTCTCTACCTCAGTGCGGCAGATTTTACCCTGTAATGAAATGACTATTAACAACAGTCTTTCAAGAACATTGATAGGGCTACTGTAGTATAATTTTCATTGAAATCAAATTAAGCGGAAATATCGTGATTTTTCACAAACTAAAAGCAAATAATCGCGAGGTGAAAATATATCAACTTGTCTGTAACAATTCATGCATGAAGTTGAATTATGTTATGTGTCGGAAAATTTTGTGTCAGTTCTCTTTCAAACAACTGGCCAAAATATGCTTTGAGCAAAATTTTCACGGGTAGACAACAGAGAAAATGCAGAAAGATACGTTACCTCAAAGCTTTTGAACAAATTTCAAATGTAAAGAGAATATTAAGAGGTCATATGCACGAAAATTAATTTTTATTTTATAACAAACTAGAATCGAATTTATATAAGATAATGTACACTTTCAGATCGTTCTATTTGTTTGACTTTATGAGGATGATAACTACTACATGGATATGATAAATGTCACCATTTAAAAGTTTTAGTTGGATGCTCGAGGTTTTTCAGTTTCTAAGGTTTTCTGCGGAGGAAATATTTCTCTCAGTGACCTGAAAAATTGAGAGTAGATTGTTAATACATTAAATGAATTAAAATATACGAGCTAAATTATAAGAATTAATTAAAACAACGTAAAATAATTCACATTCATTCATTCGTAATAATTCAGGTAATATGCCAATTAGAAATGTTTATATTGTTTTCTTTACTTTCAATGTTTCTTTTCAACTGCCGCGAAAGTATATAAGTTAATGGAGAAATTATTAGGTATATCGATCAAACCTTGTAAGTTTACAATAATACCTTACCTACGTCAAATCAAGGTTCAAAATATTTTGCATTTTATGCCGCCAGTTAAATATATCCATTATATATAACTAGATGTATATAAACGCTATAGTTCTGTTCCCTTTCTATAACAAACCAACATTGGGATTTTTTGCCCGTTTTCCACTTGATTTGTTATTTTCGCAGCATTTTGACTCAAAACTAGCTGATGGAAGAACAATTGAGCCGCATGCTAGCTGGATAAACACCTACCATATTGGCAACTTTAAATAAAGAATCATGTAACCATGCACTCCTGTGTTGGAATCGAGCGAAAATAAGCATAACCCTGTTCTCGTCGACTAGAAAATCCGTGCCGCGCGCACCCCCTAGAAACATCAGCCAACAATTTATCCCAAGTAGAGCAGATATCAAGAAGGCTCGCGTTTTAATAAAGTTTTATATCTTAGCCAAACAAACTCGATCGCGAAAAATATTTGAAACCCTCGCGGAAATTCGAAATGCGGGCTCAGCGGCGGAAATCTCATTAATGCTCGGCGCTAAAATATGCCGCTCCCAAACAGAGAGCGGGCGGAATGCAAAAGAGAAACTCTCGGATATATCCTCTATTTACACAAATTTCTGCGAAAAATCGAACGGCACGACGCGGAAATCACGCGCCTTCCCTCATTCGCGAAATTATTTTTTTCCTACTTTGCGCTAGAAATGCTTTCCAAAGTGTTCGGCGGGCGGTTCGCGGATGGAATCACTTTTGCCAGAAAACGCGGCTCGGCATTTGGATTTTCCCTCACGTTTCCGGAATCGACAAGGCATTCAATTTCCTATCGCAGTACTTATTATGAGGGACCATTTTGATAGTGATAGGAAAGGTTCTAAAGGCCGAATACGAATTAGATTAGTAATATTCACTAAACCGGAGGACTTAAGTTAAAATTAAGTTTAAGTGATAAAAACATATATTTCGGAGACTTATTGATGCTTAAAACTATATATATTAGTAACAGAATAGGTTCTAAATGCAACATTGAAGCAAATTTTGCTAAGGAAAGTTCCTCGTCTAGTTTGAAGGGAATTAAACATGGATCCACTCAAATT
>KZ308175.1:0-35357 GCA_000376725.2 Ladona fulva
TGTTTTTTTTTACTCCAAAAGAGGTCCCAGCATTCCACATCTACATATATAATCATTCCAACATCCAACACCAATAGCTCAACATTCTCATATCCCAAGGGTACTCAAGTCAATTTCAAGTAGTTTTCTAGTAGTAAATTCAGAGTCTGAATTTTAAAACCCAAGCTGACTTAAGACTTGCAGCTGGGAGAGAATATTATTAACCTAATAACATTTTTGTTGATTATTGATATGCAATGATACTGCAAAGGGTTATTTTTGAAGACCTATCGTTCTTGAGAATTTACCTCTAATTTTATGCTGGTGATCAGTTCAGCACATGATCTGGTAAAGATTTCTTACAACATTAGTTTTCTCTTTCTGAACATTTTCGAAAGAAGATTTCTACCTACCTTAACCTCATGGTAAACTTTTTAGTCTCGAGTTAGACGAAGACAATTAACTATTTCCTAGAATGAATCCCTTCTGAAGGTCGGACAAAGTTAAGAAGGGATTGAAAGCTGACTAAATGAAAGTGGTCAAAAACAACCGATATGGCAACTGACTTCCACAGTATGAGAAAGAGTGCCTCCACCTGAATTTCGTAAGAAGATCCTTTAAAAATGTTCTCTCCTTCACCCAAGCTTCAGTTGATAGTTTGGTCTTTCAAGAAGGAATTTATAGTAAATGGCAGTCACTTTGAAATACGTATGAAAACCCCTTGAGAAGTCCCCCGGATTTTCGAGAAGTAAATGCTCAATGAAACTCAGTTTCTGACTCTCGAATATTGATGTAATTCTGCAAAGCTTCAACAACGTTAGACAAAAGTGACGCCATGTATTTAATCTTTGTCGCAATTAATCTCTCTCTGTAGAAAACTGCTCTCTCGAAAAGAACTACTCGAGCTTCGGTGGGAGTCTCATTAGCGTAGAGGTTAGCATGCTATCCTAATAGCGGTGAGGTTCATGGTCTGAAATTCGTTGTCAAATTCTGATGTATGATGTACAATGAATCATGGTAATTGTTAGGTATATCATGGTTTTGATACAAGACTTAAAAAGGTTGTAACTTAGAGTAAGAATGAAATGCAGTAATTTTATATATATTCCTGAGATTGATACTTTCATTCAAAGTATTTTATGACAGCAACCGTAATCTTAGAAGCTTCAGGTCGGTTTTACTTTTACAGAAATTTCTAATTTTGCTGTTCTCGGCTAAATGTTTTTAACTCATCTTTTGGTTTAAATTACAGAAAGTACTGTTGAATTACGCACACCTTGAGCGCGCTCTAGAGATATGCTTTATCGGTAATCGTTGGAAAAACTTGGCGAAGCCAGATCGGCGCAGCTGCGCCACATAGCTGAGGGGGTCGAGGATAAGGATACTCGTTTATTCAAAGATGTATAGTTCAAGCCGTGATCAGAGCGGCGCAGCGCTCATGGTATTCGTAAGTCAACAGCACCTAGAAAAATATCTAGCCGTTTTTCCGAAGCTATCCAACACATACCCTAAACAAATAGATGTGAAGGTAATGGCGGATTTAAAAGAATTCGAGAATAACTTTCAATTAAGTTTTCTCTTTGCTGTCTCTCTTAGTAGGCAAAAGAATTCTTTGCTGCTCATTCTTGTGTCAATCTTACAGAATAATGAGAAAGGATAATGGTGCAAGGTGATAATTCCGTTTTAAGATATGGGAGAAGAGAGCAGAAATTCAGTTGCACGCAATTAAAAATTTCTAATCATATTCGTGCAAATAAACTATTCTAGAAAGCCACACTAATGTTCACTATTCTTTTTTTCGTAAACTACCCGTATTGAAATTGAGCGACCAATTATTCAAATACAGAGGTACCTTGAATTCCCAAAGACCCCAACTTAGAACGTTTCCTACAAAGATTGATCACTTGGGAGGAACTCGATTCGTTGTGGACTCCCGGTTAGCCAAGTGTGAAACGCGTTCGACTTAGGTGAAAGTGGTCCCGGGTTCGATTCCTGGAGGAGGCCTACGTGCAAAATGACCTCAGCTGTCGAAGCACATTTAAAAGTACTGCTACTACACGATTCGTAGTTCGAGCACTGCTTACCGTGTGGTCATAGAGAAAACTGGCTTACCACGTAAAAGTCATCTTACGTACGCTTAAGTAACCTCGATATGAAATATCTTTTGTTTATAAGTCATTTGCAACCCGTAAGTCCATTCAGCAGGTAGGAAAAAGGTCATAGGAAAATCGAACGTTAAAAAGTCTGTCAAGAACAGGAATAGAGCCCGGATTTCCCTCTTATCCGGAAGGATGCTCCTTCCAGCAGTAGTAAGTAGTAATTTTAAAAGTGCTCCGACTCATGTCATTTCGCAGGTGAGCCCCTTCCGGGAATCGAACCCGGAATCGCTTTCAATGAAATTGAATGTGTCGACCACGTGGCTATCTGGTGGCCCCTACTCTTTCCAATTTTGCTGTCTGGCAGATCTGGTTTAGTTCGCTCTTTCCTTCCCTTTCCTCAGTGGAGCCAGTTTATTTCACAAGGGGAAAACTTCTTACTCTGAGAGGAGCCATTTCGAGAAACGCAACAGAACTGTAGTCAAGAGTATATTCGTCAGAATCCTCAGATATGATGTTTAGACTGACTGCACTCTTTTCTTATAAAATATAGAACACCTCTATTTCCAAAAAAGCTAAGTAGAACGAAACGAACGAACGAAGATATGTATTCGAATGTGAATAAAATAAAAAGGTCATAAATGTTTACGTGACCGTTCAAAATTTCGACATTCGATTTTAAATGTCGTAAACTAGGCTCCAGGTATGAATTATTTTCAGGATTTATTAATAATTTTGAATTTTAATGGCTTTTAACCTTAAGCCATACATTTTCTGCTTAAATAGAAATCCATTAAGCCTACGGTTTGGTAGCAAATTCATCCACTTTCCATTAGAAACATTTCGAATGAGGAAAATATGAGGAAAATTGATTCATTCGTCGAGTGATTCAGAATTGGAACGGTAAAGCGAATAAACTTCAAAGTTAGCGTATATCACTTTATTCTAAGTCTTAAATAATATTAAATTAATATCTCTTAAATATTATCTTAGTGAATATTAGTTGAATTCGAACCACTCTCAGTTTTCGTCTTTAGAAATTCGATCTTAAAAGATTGCTTTCCTCAAGCGAAAACATCATTTAGAGAATTTCTGTGAGCTAAAGCTTGACTTACAGGAAGGTTGATGTTGTGCGTATACGATGCATGTCTACATCTACATCTACATAAATACCCTGCAAGCCGCCTTACGGCGTGTGGCAGGGGGTGAAAACACCGGGCGTTCGGACTATTTTTTTAGCCTATTATTGTCATGTATAGTTCGCGGAAAGAATGAATTCTTAAAACGACTCGTCCTAGCATCTATTTCTCTTATTTTGCGCTCATGTCGCGTTATCGCATTCAGGTTTTGTTTTCATGACATCGCGAAATGAAGATTTTACAGTTCACGTAATTTCACTTGAATCGATGCAATGCATGTGTATTTCTCCCAATCACCGAAAAGGACATAGCGGCTGAGTTTAGGGCATGGGGTATGGAGTTAAGAGGAACCAAGTTGGTCTTTCTTCCACAGGCTGCAACTAACAGTTTTCATGTAAGCTTCACTTCCTGCTGAGCGATATAAAAGTTCTCGCTTTCCTTTTTGGTCGAAGTCGCAACATTGAAATTCTGATTATAGTAATTTTGCGTGGCCCCAATTTAATTTTCTACAGTGATACTTGATAGAACTCCACACAAAAAATTTAAATGTTACTAATTGTTAGTTAATAATAAGTTAGGTAAGAAACAATTATTAGTTAATGATTGTTTATTACCTAATGAGTTATCAATTTCAACAGTTTTTTTTGAAAGTACTAATTGTAACGGAGTTTAATTTGCTTGCACGATATATTTTCATATTTTTAACATAAAGATGCTGTGCAATCCATATTAACCATTATCATGAATAGATTCCAGTATTCCATATAAATAACAATAAAGAAGAGGATACATTTCGCCAATATAGTTTATCAACCTATTATCTCCCTGAATTGCTAAGACACCTTATTTACTGTTCCCCTACGAAATAGTTTTCACGAGTTTGGAGGACTATTGCTATTTAGTAAAATGATCGTAAACATAATGCTTGAACTTTATGAAAGATACAATATGTGATAAAATTAAAGATGTGTTCCTAATGGGGTTTTCGAGAACTCAACGCTTAAGAAATCTAGTTTCCTGGCGACAAAAAATAAACCCTTCCCATATCGGGATCATTTATACGGGATCATCAACAGCCTCCATTGACTTAGGGATTGCAGCAGCCATACATCTACCCTTATAAACTGTAATCGGTGTCTGGCATGGAGGTGAATGCCAAGCGATCGGTCTGCTTCTTTTTAATAATATCCCCTATCGGAAAAAGTGAATTTTTGAAACGATGTCTCCGCGTCTTTCTATCTTATTTTGCGTTCATTGTCGGAAAGGCCGCGAGAGGATGCGTTATTCCTATTTCGTCTTCTGTGAACAGACTTTCCCTGAATTTACTTTACAATCGCAACCTTACTTCTTATTTAATTTCTTCCAAGGATTTCCAACCCGAATCAGAGAGCATTTTCTAATTAACCAATGCTGTTTTACGTAGTAGTTTTAACAATACGTAACGTCTTACGTTGTACATTTCCGAGTTCAGGAGTACAGGTTTAACCCGCAAGATCCCACATACTTGACGCACATTCCAAAAGATGCCGAACTAAAGTGAAGTAGCATTGCTCTCTTATCATTTCGTCGCACCTACCGACATTTCTTCTTACGGGGCGTTGCTCTTCTATAAGTTGGCGACAGCTGGATTTATCATTCTTTGGTATCATTCTCGGTCAAGTGCAGTGTGAGTCATATCCATCGCGTAAATTTCTGAGTCACGTCAATCTCCTTCGACATATACACTTTCTGCCATCGATTTTACTATTAAAAACTAGACAATGAAGAAAGCACTTCTGAACTCGCACTACGTAACCTAGGTATTCCATTTTCCTGTTTTGATTTTTGAAATGGGATTCTGTGTTTTTGAAACCTCCTCCATTGCTCCTTCGACCCAAGAGATTCTCATAATTTTCTATACGTCTACAACTCAAAAGCTTCGTTTTTTTCATAAGGTTCTTTGTAATTGAGTATTGATACTAACTGTGGTATATTAATGCCCAACTACGCTACCCTGGTGATCCCCTTAAGTCACTTTAACTTTGCTCGAACTATTGCCACAAAGTACAGTCAACCGTAAAATGATGCTAAAAATATAATACCTCTAAACAATCTTAGCCGCAAAGCAAAAGCCTCCTTTCTTCGTCATTTACCAAGATCTTAGAGGAAGTTGCAGAGACTAGGAGTAGGTCCAGGTGTCCCCTAGGTTAATAATTGATTAACCGTTCCATCCCACAAACATATTTTCGCTCACGCAGAAAAATAAATAGCAAAAGATAGGAAAGTTCGAGGGGCAGAAAAAATATTTGAAATAATATTACTTATAGATGTAGTTGTTTCTGTAAAATGATGACGTTTCTAGCCCATTATTTGTAGTAATATGGGAAAAATTACCCCCGAGAGAGAAAAAATGGTACGAAATAAGGAGCATCGGCGGCGAGAGGGAATGGCTTCTCTTCCATATCTTGAATTTCTGTGGGAGGTTAAGTGTTGGAGGAGGTAAAACAGATTTCAAGCAGTTCATATACTCAAGATAATAAACTCCGCAGAAAAAAAGAAACCGTCATAATTTACTGGGTGAAGCAGGGATTTACTGGGTCGGCTAAACTTAAGCATGCGTTAATTTCTGTTATGACGTGCGTGGATTGGGAACATTATTGGAGAACATCTACTGAACTAGGGCACCTAAGAGACAAATGCGAAAAACCGGGTTGTCTGTTATTTCACCAGAACGAGGGTTCTGGTGAAATGGATTTCAGCTCAGCGGTTGTGACCTTTAGAATATTACGTTTAGTATCAAAATGGATTACTTCCTAATTATTTTCAGCTAGAGGATAAAAAATCACAGTGATTGAGATTTAGCGAAAGAAGGCTAAGGAGCCGTAAGAAATAAACGATGAAAGTTTCAGCGAGACAAGAGATATTGAGCTTCATTCGTGAGTCTGGCCTATGCTACCTTTTTCCAGTCTTTCAAAAAATTTTTCCAAATGAAATTTTTCATTAAAAGTTCATCCTTCTGGCATAAATTATTAGGGAACTTTTCTGACACTAAAAAAACGAGCATAGACTTGACTTTAGATTTGCTCATTCTCACACTCTATGAACAAGAAGAATTTTATCTGCCCCTCCTGACTTTTTTCTCTCTGAGTCTTTTTATGGAACTCATATGTCCATAGTGGATGATTTAAAAATGTGCGAACATAATTTGACAGTAAAATGTTTCTGAAAATATTTGTGGTTCATTTTTTAACGCAACTCATGGGCACAACTTCACTTCATACGCCTTCAACAATCATATATCAACAGTAACGTACTCAAAATTTTACTGAATTACGGATTAACCTACCCGCGACGTGAAAGGGAAGATAGTAGCATCGTCTATTTGTGCACACTGTTACCAATTTCACTACTTTTCCGCAAAATTTCATACGTTTAAAACTTACGAGTGATTTTGCCCTACCCCTCCAAATATACCGGCGAATCGTCAGATTCCCAATAAAAATTATTTATCGAACGGAAATAATAACGGTGACAAATTTTAGAGTGAATTCCGGGTTGAGTGCTAGTTTACTAGGCATCTTCTGCTTGGACTGTGCTCATAAAAATAAAGGATGTGAAATATTTTCAAAATTTCGCTCTTTTCACTAAAAATAGTCTCTCTCTATTTCGATTCATATTTTGAATGGATTGTTTTCGAAAAGCAAGTTTTCGAAAACAATTACTGTAGTACTTCTGTTGGATTGCATTCAAAACTGAGGTGCATCAATGAGACACCTTCGGATGTGTTGGATGATGTCATGACGAAAGAAAAGAAAGTTGGAACAGGCCTGTTAATGAATTAGAGGTTAAAAAACACGCCTGTTAATGAATTGGAGGTCAAAAGTGAAAATATATTGCAAAAAAATATATTATTATTATTGTTATATATTCTGCGGTCTTGTAGTAAATGGTAACCATATGTTGAGGATAAACATCATCCTCTTAATGTACTGAGGGTGAATGTCCCCTTTATTAAAATTGCCTCTCCAGGGCTCTCGGTCAAGGTAGCCAACTGCTTGCCTTTACGTGGCCCGAGAGACCGGTTGGGAGTGTGTCCCAGTCGCTAAAAAGCAGCGATGGCGAAACCATCCTGGGAGGAAACTTGGGTTGGGAGATTCAATAGCCCGGCTAGGACGGGGTTGGGTCGGCCTCTACCAGTAGGTGTCCTAGCTGCTCTGGAGGAGAGTGACGGCAGACTCTCGTCCCAGGGTACTGACAAAACTCTGGAAGTACGGGGATGGCCAAGCCCTGGCACGGTGTTTTCATCCTTTTGGGCCGTGTCAGGCCATCATTGGCGATGGTTTCGTACGGGCTGCGGTAACCTTTTCCTTCCTGTTCCAACTCCTTTCACCTAACCAATAACCAATAGCGTATCGCTGGACGCGCTCGTACCTCAGGAGTGGCCGTAGCAGCCTACTGTCAGAGGAATCTCTTAAGTCGAAAAACTTAAGGGAGCGTTTGTACCGGCGTATCCGGTCAGGTAGCCTCAGCCGGGGCCGAGGACGATCTAAAGGCTCTGCCTCGTGTTGCCTCGTTAAAAAATAAACGTGTGGGGGACTTAGTTTCCCCTCCACGAATACTTTGGGGTCCACTGCCTCTCCAGGGGGATGACTACCACAATCTTGAGGCTTTCTTTCCCGTTTTGGGTACCGTTCCCTTCGAAAGAAAAGAAAGTCGGGACACGGTTTTAAATGAATTAGAGGTTTAAAAGCACTCCGTAAACTGTATTTCGACAGGCGGAACTCGCGTTTAGAGACAAACGGGAAGCTCCGGATTACAGATTTCCGGGAAGTCCCTATGCGCATTTCAGAGACAATGCCTCCATCATCAGGGGGTCTCCACAAAGGAATATCGTAAAATATTCAGCACAAATAGCACCAAAATGACATAAAAGATATTATAATACTTAGATGCAAAAATAGAGAGATTGAAGTAAAAGTATTAGTAAGATATTTTAAATTCATCTAAAATTGGACGTAAATACGAATTTCAGGCTGTAAAGACGCTTATTTCGCTCAAATTATCCTCTGTCAATCATAAGGGATTAAATTTATTTAATCCATAGTATTGCTTTAGTCTCAGCACCTCTTATATGGTTAAGGGCGTTTCTATTTTCTTGCGGATAACTCTGTAACAGGGAATCATTCAGCACATTTTATTAAAGGCGGTTATTGCTTACTGCGGAAGTTTGGTTGTCATCAGGCGATCGCATTCCAGTATGATGGTAACTTGTATAATTTCTGCAATTTTTTCTTAAATGCCAATGGTTCGCAAATTAAGAAATGTTTATGGTTGCCACAAAGGCTGTGTACCGTTACAACGAGGGGTGCACGAAATTTTCAGTCTTTCTCTTCTCCGTGAAAAGGTAGAAGACGATGGAGAGAGGCCGGACATGTTTCCGTGCCATCCTTCGAGCATCCGGCCAACAGCTAACGGAATGCAGGGGACCCAAGAGAAGAAACTTCCACAATGTACGCAGGAACTATTGGAGGAAGTTGAACCATAAATGTTCTCTAAGACGCTGTCGTTTGAACTGCGGGAGAAACTGTGGCTGACCCAGTCCTCCTTGGTAGTGGTCTTCTAGGTGAGGAAGATCTGGAGGACAAGTAAGGTCAGAGCTGGTGGTAGCTCCGAGTGAATCGAACAGGTGGACATAATCTACTCTGGGATCTACGCCATTGCTCCTGTACCAGTCAGGGTCACCTGAATCCTCACAACAGACGGCGAACTAAACGTAAGTCCCAATTTACGCTACATTTATAAAATTAGTGGATGACTTTCCTTCTGGATGCATGTATGAGTATTAATAGATCGAATAGAAGGGTATTACGGCTTAGAGATCGATGAATGCGGCAGTGCAAAAGCTGTAAGAGAATGTATTTATTGCTAAGGGCAATTGTGTGCGCGCTTTCATGCTTTCATGCTTTACTTTATTAAAGCACATTGATACGAAAGATACATCTCAGATTTATTGCATTTCGATAAAACTGATATTCGCGTGCTTTTAACTGCAGGTTGGAAAAAATATGAACTGAAAATTATTTTAAAATTTTTATTGTTTGCGCTTGGGCATTTGGAGATGTGAATTTTTCATCAGGAAACATCGTGAAAGGGTGAGGAAACAAACAGAAACATGTTAAAATTAAAAAAATCGACTTTTATGGAAGGTTAGAGGATTTGCAGATTTTTAATGCCAATCCATCATTGTTTGCATGGACGGGGTTCTGTTTTGTCGTTGTACATGTTAGATCAGCAGACTACCAAGGAAGGTAAAATAAGAAAAGTTTAGTGGAAAGGAAATAACGGATGTAGCCCGAAAATTAAAACATCTACTTGTATCCGAAGTTTAATTTTTTTATACCCGTGTCAATATTTAACAACGAGGGATTCATCTCCTATTCTTGTCTTGCTCATCTTTCTATCTTAAATCGCTTCTTTTATCTGAAGTAATATTCGAAAGCTATCTTTACTTCCGGCGGAAAGTGTTAATTGATTCATCGAATAAACACTCATCTACAACACGCATCGCGATAAATTTCCACTATTCACCTTCAACCTTGTCATACGTTTTCCGCTAATAGAAAAACGCATAATACTATTTCTTACTCCAATTTCACAGCACCATCGATTTCCTGCTTATTAGTAGGAAGTAGGATTTTTGGCAAACATTGGCTCAAGGAGAAACTCAATCATCAATATATGCACATACAATATAGTTTTGGGATATTACACTCTAGCTCTGCGTAAGAAATTTTTGATATTTTGTAATTAATAATTTTATATAAATGTATCTCGAGAAGATACCAAAGTGGCTTTTTGGGAATTTTCCTGAATGATGTACTAGTTTGATATTTCAATGGGTGTGAATGTCGTTCCTATCGAATTTCAGAAGAGATATTGGATTTGGTAGGGTTTTGAAAAAAATAGGCTCAATATCCGAAAATATTGAGGTAATCGGCGAAACTGAAGCAAAGTAAATGAGAGAGAGAGGCCGGATTGTGTACTGCAATCAGAATTCGTGCTTGTCCATGCGCAAAATTCCAATTAAAATTTTGGATTCCCTTCCGCCAAAGCTCTGCGATTGCATTGAGAAGCAAGAGGAGAGGGTAACTAGATCAGAGATAAGCGCTTCTCACTAAATGAATCCTTTTACCAATAAACTAGGCGCAGTTCCGATGTAACGTTCTTTGAATTGAGAGCTCTTCTGAGAGATCAACAAATAGACGGAGCTAAAACTGCCGTATTCATATTTACTACGGAAATTTCAACGAGTATGGCACGTTTACATATTTTTTACATTCAAGACTGAAAATGGTATTCTCCTAGCTTAATTTACCGGCTCAATTTTTTGAATCTTCGGGAAAACGCAAAAAATTTTATTCCGCCAGTAGCTTTTTTTGAATGGGCAAGTTAGAGTAATTTGCACACTAGTCATCTTTCTGCCAATGAAAACGAAAGTTTTTAGTAGTATTAAAATTATTCCGATAAAAATGTCAAATAAAAGAATGAAAAATATATTTTTAGAGACGGGAATTTTTCTGAAAAACGATAGACTCCTGAGGAAAAATTTCGAATTTTCATCATTGTTTTCTCCACAAAACCATCTTTCCTTTTTAACCTCTGTTTCCACTAAGCTTGTTAAAATCAATATACATTTTTGTTTAAAATCTCATAATGTTATATAATCAATTTGTAAAAAACTCTGACAAGAGTTAAAAGAAAGATGGGAATCTCTAGTCTCAATTTCGCCCAAAAAAAGACGTTTGTATTGTATTGTATACCTCCTCTGTTAATCTTTAACATTTAGAAAATACGCGGAAAATTGAAGGATATGCCTTAGGGAATTTCTTTATCGCTTAGCTACTCAGGACGTGAGCGAGATAACTAAAAAATTGCTTACCTCATTAACTGCAATTTATATTCCACTGTGTAACTCTCCCTTCCATAGTTCTTAAATCTTCAACGTATCTACTTTCCCATTCCCGTGTAACATGATAGATTTCCTTATTTTCCCATTCTTTCGACTTTAACCAAAGAGTTTCATTTTTCTCGGATTCAAAGGAGAGAGGAATGTGGGTCCCCGTGCAATTTGTCATTTAAAAGCGGAGATCCAAACATTTTTCACTCCCTTTATTACTGTGCTTCCAATCTCACTTCACCATCGGTCCATGAGCATCACTTGATCCGAATGGTGAAGGAAATTTTTAGCAGTTTAAATCTAAGATACCGCTCAATACACAGTGCCCGATGGAATTTCTATCACGTGAGAGGTTTGTCTTAATACGAATGGGCTAGATTAAGATTAAATACAGCAACTTTATGTGCATAAAGAGCTGCTTTCTTCAACCAATGTTTCCCTCATAATCTTATCTTCCTCAAATACACTCTTGGGTAAGATGAGGATCGTAAAACTCGCTTACGTCGTGATGATACACGGATTTTTAGCGACGTCGTCATGTTCGTTTTGATCCAGCATTCGATGTCAATGTTCACGTTGTAATATTTGACATTTACCAAGTGAATTTTCTAAAATCATAAGGAGATGAAAGTTGGAGCAACATTTAAAAAGGACATCTCACTTGTATTTCCAGCCAAAGTTCCAACAATTAATCATAGATGAAGGTAGAAGACAGATATAAATGATGAAAAGGCGTTACTGAAAACAGGAAGGACAGATATACAACATGGTAACAACATAAAGTTACATGGTAGCAAAATGATAAAAATTGATAAAATGATATTTTAAATTAATAAATCTGATTCTATCTTAGAAAGATGGAGAAGGGAAGAGACAGTTCTGTTGCGATGGAGGATAGAAAAAGAAGAATTAGTACCGTTGTCAGGGGCCAATGATGAAAACAGGATGAACTAAAAGATGAGCCTCTTTTTGATAGCGATAAAAATTAATTGAGATATGTAGCGTATTCAGGAGAAAATTCCCCCGTTCAAAACTAATACCGAAGAGGGGTGTTTCTGCCCACTTAAAACATACTATCTAAACTCTAAACTTATATTATCTACGTGTTACATAAAAATTGATATCCGCTTAATTTCCCAATTTTCAAGAAAAAGCTCCAACCAAATATTCCGAATGCCCTTAAAAGATTTCGTAGAACTGATGTAATTATTCTCAACAAAAATCTCGCGTCCAACCGCTATCATGTCGCGTCACTGGCGCCAGTAGAATCTGATTTTAGGAAAAATTAATTGGAAAATTCGCATTAAACTGAGCGGGGCCCTTCTTAAGAGAGGGGAAGAGATTTTAAAAATATTAATTTCAGAGATAGGAATTCTTATTATACAATGCTTCATCGAATTTTCTTCCACTTAAAAAAAGGAGATTATGTGAGCAACAATTCCTGTGTTTATTCACTTCGAATTATATTATATTTCTTTTAATAGAAACGAACTTCAATTCACTAGAGAAAGCAACATAATCGAAATCTCTTTCTTTTCCTCCTTAAAAAAGGTCTATGTCGATAAAGGCTTCCAAGAGAAGATGATACTTTAAGGATTTTCTCGAATTTTTTGAAGAAAATAAAAAGCTGTAGCAGAAAGTGTTGTCGAAAATAAGAATCAGGGATGATACGGCGCTTTCTAAAGCATAAAACACTATTATCTCTGGAATTTAACCGGCTTGTAGAATAATATTCGATGTTTCGTTGTTTGGTGTTATACCCGAGATTTCTGTAAAAGGCACTTTCATATCCTTTCAAAATGTATCAAAGAGAAATCGATGTTAGCTCTTCAGAATGTAACGCACCTCAATAACGAAATCACGCTTAAACGAATATGGATGCACCTCGTTAAACGTGTCAGACGGTAGGCGTTGTCGTAACGAGCCATTTTGCCGCTCGTAAAGCGATGTTAGGCATTGTCTTTCATTTAATGCCCGAGTCAATTTACAAGAATTTAATCGAAATCATCCGAAATGTAAATAGAGAAGGGAAAACCATCCCGTAGGCGGCACCAAGCTAATTAAATGAGTTAATGAGCAAAGAGAGAGAACTATGTAATCATCAGTAACCAAACGAAACCTTTACAAACATCATTTCACACACTATTGTATGAAGCTATACACAATGAAGCAAGCGAGTAAACTCGCTTTTGAATCTCGCTCGTAAGTTTAACATGCTGCTAACGCAACGGGTCAGACATTCACAACGAGACGGATCGACTCAACATCCTTTTGGGAAGCCGAATTAACCTGGCTCCTTTCACACGAAGCCACCATTAGCCAAAAGTCCATTTCCGAAGTTGTGGGTCAGCCGTGCTGCTCGAAATTACCCTTCTGCCGTCCGCTAATACAGTGTCTCCCAACCTTATGGCATCAAGTCCCACTTTCCGGCTCCTCGAAATAGCCCCACCCTCCAAGTCTAGCCAAGGGACTATTACACAAGGCGAGTATTCGTAAATATTTGGTTTCTGCATTTCGAAAATAATTAGCTCATGAATGGTTGTGAAATTCGCGAATTAAAAAAAAATTGTTCGGAATTGAACCAAATGTTTTAAGAATGAATTGCTGAAACGAATGAAACAAAACAACATCGAACTGCTCGAGTCTCGCTCAATTGGTTCCCATAGTGACACTACGCGTCCCACTGGTTTGGGTTCCAAACTGCTCTTAGCACACCTTGTGCTGCAATATATAAGGAAGAAGCGACAGCATATATTTGTTCTCCTCCCCAACGTTACCGAACTGGTGAGATGCGTACCCTATAACCACTATACTACCATAACTATATACCGCTATACAACCATATAGTAGGGCTTACGAGCCTGTAAAATGGGACTCAAGGACTGATATCGTTTGATTTTACTCTTTCTGCTTTTTATTTTTCTAATATTTTGCTTTATCGGAAATAAATTCTACGATAGTTTCAAAGTAATACATCATCAAACTGAGAACTCAAAAATATTATTTGCGTTGATTAGAAAAACGAATTCTTTGCAATTAGAAAAACGAATTGTTGCCTCGCAGCATTACACATCTGCACGACCTTGACTCAAGGTCACCCACACCTGCATGTGTATATATGTGTGTATAACCACCTTTTAATCTCGGCAGGGGTATGCATATACCGTAGTCTATTTCCCAACTCAGTCTCTTTCCCCGGAAAAAAGAATTTTTGAAGTGACTTGTTTTAGCATCATCAGTCCATATTATTCTCTCAGTTTCTGGACGGCCATGGTAGATCCCCTCGGGACTCAGTACATCCCAGAGATGTCTGACCAGAATGAAAGTACTTTAAGAATTCAAGATCTCTAGTAATTTATTGCGAACTGATAAATTAATTATAAAGTAAAAGTAGTCCACATGGAGCTGTTTTTGAGGAGGATAAGGTATGCTTCTCTCGAGAGAAACTGAATGTTCCCATATCGTAGTTATTTAGATATTCTCTATGAATTATATCGATTACTAGAAAATAGAAAGCGGGAAATGGAATGAACTATTACATTTGTATTTCCCATATCGACAAATTCATATAAAATTGCGAAAAAGAGTCCTATATATAAAGAAACCCCTTGGAGACTGAGGCATCGATAGGAGAAAAAGAGATTCAGTTAAATTCATGAAGTATTTTTATCCTATATGGTGCATGCTCGATACTTTGCATGACTACATATTTCTGTTCTAAAAATGCTCTTATAATGTGACTAGAAGCTCAAACCAATTCATTTTAGTCCCTCTGATTTCGCCTGTTTTTGCCGCTAATATTTAGAGTTAAAAGGTACGTAAAACAAATCACTGATCTTTGAATTTGGTGATTGTTCTATCTTTCAACTCTTAATATAAAATTTAACTTCTGTAATGACAATTGAGGTTAGGTGAAAGAAATGCCAAATTAGGCCTAAACTCGCCTTAATAAAGATTTAATTCATTCATTCGTGAGTTTGTACAAATTGGAGGGAATCGTTGATATCTTGAATCTGGAAGTTTTGACTTCATTAATCTTCCGACGACTCAATTAAAATGTACCTCATGAGAAAACTTGACTTTTAATGATCATACCGAGAGTAAGTAAAACGGCAAAATAATATGAGAGAAGATGTTTGGATTGAGCGATAGAAGTAAAGCAAACGCGCCTTCGGTGACGAGTGTACGTACTACATTGTGGAGAGAGAACTATCGCCAATAGAGATTTTTAGGTGATGCTGGATGCAAACGTTTCCAGAATCCCACACCGGCGCTGTAAGCGCAGAAAAGCCGAAATTGAGCCGAAAAGCTTGATTTACCCTCGATAAGTAAATACACTCAGTTTTTAGTAAATACCTTGTCATTAAAATTTCTGAATCCTCAAAAACTCTGCGTCACCGTTACCACGGTTTTTTGTGGAACTTATGCATACTTTCATGATAACTTAAACTGCCATAATTAGTGTAACTCATGAGATTACACATGCGTTTACAAGGCGTAATAAAATCTCGTAGTTCTTGAAGAAGGCTAATTAAGAACATGACGCTATTATTATAACGTTATCGTTCCATCCTTTTTTCATTCCATGTTTTAACGGTCCCAGCAATTATCTCAAACCTTTACTTTTTCATAACTGTATTATATAATTAAATGAAAATCTTAGTATTCTCTATCCCCCACCGATGTTTTACCCTTCCCTAATTTTATTATCGACCTCTCTTTACCAATCCGCAATAAAAAGTACTTTTCCACTTTGATATTATCAACAATTAAAAATTTTCCTCATATTGTTTGGTATCTTTTTATTGTTGATACACTTTTGAACAAGTAAAGAATTAAGAAATCAAGGAAAGCTAACTTATCTTATCAATTTCAAAACTAAAAACAACGAATGACCTACGGGTAGCTTATAATTGATTTTCAAGGTTATCCCACTGGATATATTTATTTGCGGTAATTCAGTCATTCAAACATTTGGTGATATTTTCTATAGTTGAATCTTTGAAAAGCATCGTATTCGAAGTATTGAGAGACGAAATTAGCAGATAAATCGGTTTTGCTCGACTAATTAACTACATTTCTTTATACTTGAATGTTTCTAAGGACAGATGGGATGAAAAATTAATTAGCATATATGAATATAAACCAGGGACTGTGAAAGAATTTGCGATTTCAATAAATACAGAAGTCCTTCTAATGATCTTTACTGTACACCTTGATGTCTAATAACTATTTTGTCACAAATTTTGATAGGTAAAAAGCAATTTTATGAGATGGGTGAAATGAGATACCGCCCGCTGATAAACCCACGGTTTAGTGGAACAACCGGCAATTTATAGTCGTGATAACTCTAAATCGGGATAGTGAAGTAGAAAGTGCGAAAGAAGATAGTTCCGCAGAATGTAGGCCTTCTGGTAAGGTCAAGAATGATTTTATCTGAATCGCACCATTAATTTCCTTTCAGGATTACGGATTATTTTTAAGAGACTTTCGGGTCCCGCTGATCGTTTTAGGTAGATTGGCGTGTAATATCCCAAATGGAAATGATTACTTTGAAAACTTGAAAGTGTGCGAGAGAGGAAAAAATTTCGCTTAAAAATATCATAAATAATTCTGTTCCACGTAATTTTTGCGATTTCTCCTATGCTTTCAAATTTGTACGACTTTTATTCTTTCTAAAAATTATTAATTTTACTCAGGACGAGCAGAATGGTTTGAAATAATTAATGGAGTAGTACGTCTAACCAAGGAATCATGCAAATCACACTTCGGAATAAATTTCGAATCAATTAATTTGTGAGTCTCTTTGTGTAGTGGTATTACGTAACCAGTCATCGAAGAACTGGATTTATATCGTGAAAACCACAGTGCAAGAAAAAACAGTATCGACGTAGAATTCTGGGCTCCCGGATTGCCAACTGGGAAACGCGTTCGACTTCAGAGAAAGGTCCCGGGTTCAATTTCCGGTGGGATCTTACGTGCGAAATTACCTCAGCTGTCGAAGCACTTTTAACAATACTGCTACGACTTAGATTTCGTTGCTTATCTCAATCAGAAGGCACCTATCGACAGTTATTTGATTATTTAAACTTTTACTGTTAACTTTTTGGTCGTAGACTTTAAGCTGTGTGGATATAAAAAAGAAAAACTTTCAAAATTTCCAAGGAAAAACGGATATTTAAAGAAACGATGGACCTTTGTCGTGTATTTTTTCCTAGGTGCACGCCTTAACGTGCCCAGTTACCTTTCCCCCTTTCCCTAGTTTCAAAATTATTATTTGAGCCAATTTCATACAGAATGCAACTTAATAACTGACAAAGTCCGTTCCCGGACTATACGATAAAATCGTTAATTTTACTTCCAAGGAGATGATTCGTTTCTCCTATTCAATATTGATGTTGCCTATTTGCCTATCGATTCTGCGGCGATTGGACGTTGCACTCGCAGTTGAGGTCTGCACGGGCGCCGGACCTCGTGTTCTGTCGCGTGTAAAGACTTCATTACCTTGCCTCGGTCGAGCATTTATGAGGTAACATCTTTTGATTCTGTACAACCTCGAGCTGTGCCATCCTACTAGGCCAACAATAAATAAATAATATAGGGCTTCATAGAGACTTTCAAGCTGTAAAAAATTACCTATTCTCATACACTAGGATGGAAAACATAATGGTTTTTCCCTCCAGCGTGTGTAGGGTTGCCAGAAACGGGACTGACCCAAGTATATTTTTCATCTTGCTCCAGGAGTGTCCTTCGGGACGTAGGGAATTCCCTGTATTTCCTTATAAATTATAGTCGTTTGATTAAAATAGCATCTATTGACAAGTTTTCTTTCTATTCTTATGCACTTTAATTGGTTTAGGAATGTAGGGGTGCAATAACGTCACCACCATATTATATGAAGTACTATTTATTTGAAATTAAACGAAATTATTCGCATATATGTAAAATGCATATGCATATTTCGAGCACATAACACCTAAAGGCGGGAAATGTCGAGGGCTTTTCTCGTCACGCGAAAATGGCTTGACGAAAACTCATTATGTTTGGATCATTTTCCTTTGGAATTCTGTCAAGTATTATTCAAATGTAAACAAGAGAAACGAAATGAACCACGTGAGGTACCTTTCGACAATTTAAAAGGAAGATTTTAGGTGAATACTTAGAGGAGGACTCAAAAGTGTTTAGGTCATACGTGTGTGAGGTCTAAGGTAAAGAGAAAACAGCAAGTAGCAAAAAGATAATAGCGGCAATATAACTAACCTTGCCAAGAGCAAAGTAAATATCTTATTTTTCCGTAGCGTATTTGGGCTCAACAGTACATTAGGTACCCTACCGAAAGTTGACCGGCCAGAGGCGATGTCGAAAATCATCTTCAGAGGAGACGGCATCATTAAAATTTTGCAACAGATATAAACTAATAAAGCTCCTAGCCCTGAAGACATACCAGCTCGCGTACTCAAGGAAACAGGGGAAAATGTAGCTCTTATTCTCGAAGTAATATTTTAAAAGTCTATGAGCGAAGGTAAGGACCCAAAAGAATGGAAAATTACAAATGCCACTCCATATTCAAAAGCGGCTTAAAGGAGGATTCAGCGAATTATAGGCATATCTCCTTGAAGTCATTGAGCGGTAAAATAATGGAACATATAATTGCTAGTTCTTTAATGATTTTTTCTAAAATGTCTAAATTCATGTTAATCGACAAGGTTTTCGGGAGACACGATCTTGTGAGTCTCAGCTGACATAATTTGTTCACGTCTTGAAATCTGCCGAAAATATAGACGCGATATTTTTGAATTTTCGGAAAGAATTTGATAAGGTCTAACATTATAAATTATCACCCAAACTTATATAGCGGTTATCGACTGTGACTTTAACTGAATTTGAGTGACTTTGGGTGTTCCGCTGAAAGTCGTGAACGGAATTATCATTTTTGTATGCATCAATTACTTCGTGATCGTTTTGACGGTAAAGTTAGGATAATTGAGAACGACACAGTTTTTTTACAGAGAAATAGAAAATAGAGAGGGTAGATTAACTCCGTCGAAGGATTTGGATAAAAGTATGAATAATGCAATAATAAGCCATTAGAGCTTAATGTAGACAAATGTTCAGTTAACTACTTAGAAAGAAACTCTATTGCTGATGATTATTCCTACTGCCTCCGAGGGAAAACCTATTAATAGTAGAATCGGTGAAATACTTTGGAGTAACCCCACGACATTGGGTACCCACATCCGTAATATATGTAAAATAGCACTTAGAAAATCGGCTTTGTCAAGAAAACAGTCAGTGGGAGCGAAGTAAACGTCCGCAAGAAATGTTATTTGTGTTTGTTAGGCCTCACCTTAAGTATGCATGTCATGTGCCCTGTCAACTAGTGTTGTATTCGAAAACCAGATAAGATACAACAAAAAGCGATACGTTTTGTAAATATTTGCTAAGACAAGACTATACATATGGCACTCATACATCAGGATGTAGGATGGAAATGCTTAGAAAATAGAACATTTAAACAAAGGCTTAATTTAGTTCATAAATTCAAAGAAAGTAGGTTCTTAGAAAATGTAGCCGATATTATTGCTACTTCCTGTTACATAGGACGTTCTTATAACGCAAGGAAAATCAAAAAGATGGTGCTAGAATTAGTCGCTTCAACAATGATTTTTATCCGCGAACGATTTAATTAGATAATCGATCGAAAGTAATCGATTAGGGTCGGTAGTCGGTAGGATAAGTAGGATTAGGGATTAGGAGAAGTAGAGTCATGGTGCATGCACCTCCCGTCACACGCCGAAATGCGGCTTCCAGGGTAACTATGTAGACGTAACATGATAATGGCTGATTGCCGAAAAGGCAGGGCACCTGCATTCGGGGTTAACGTGGTGCTGAGATGCGCAGCTGAAGAAATCACTTCACAAGGTAGCAGGTGAATCGAAACGATCTTCAGATATTAAACTTAGAAATATCAAAGTATGCCGTGGTATGAGGATCGATAGTTTAGTGCCTTTGATCCTCTGTTTTCTTTACTTTAGCTCAATGTTTGACCGAAAAAACTGTACAGCATTTTCTTACGTAAAATAATAAAAGACTATGGGCACGAAGGCTATGATGAATCTACAGATATAGAATCATATTAAAATACGGAATCGTCATTTCTTCCAATAGTTACCTTCAACGACTTCTACATCGCACCAAATTTAAACGTTTCTGGAAAATCTTTAATAATCCTCTCCAGTAAATATGGTCATTATTTTCACTCTGTATCTTCTAACAACGTGCATAGATATCGATTAATAACACTCAACGTAATATTCCAGCGGAGAGGTGAGAGTACTGCGGCTTGTGATGAGCCTAGTTATACACAAAGCAAACTATTGTAGTTTGCTTCGTGTTTGTACAGAGAGTTACGCAATATGCGTTCGAGGGAGCTGAATAGACACTGTGCATAACACTAAATAAAAGCACTTGAAACTTCTCGGCTTCCCTAGGTTGAATAGCAATGGAAACCTTTTGAAAGTTTTGAAAGCAAAGTCAGACTTCGAAAAATTACTTCGCAATCGTTATCCGAAGGAAAAACTTCATGGAAACATCCAATTAAAATACTTCAAACACATCAAAACGCTTTGAAAAGATTCCATGATGTTAAAAACTTCAGTGAAAAATTACCAAATGCCTAGCTCACTGTTTCTACGTGCCATAAAAATGCAATCACTTCAGAAAAGCTTCGCAGTAATTCCCTCATTATCAGATCGATTTTACGTAATTCTTAGCGCGAATAAACCGTAAAGGAAAATAATTCTCAAACCGTTGCGCCAGAGGCAATCCTGCAAGCCGAAGTTACACGATTTTTTAATCATGATTGCGTATTTGGCCGTACTGCCGTTAAATCACATTACCGGAAAATTAAGAGTCCTCACGGAAACATAATTAACAAAGAGAGGAATAACAGAGAAAGGGAAGATAAAAACCTTTTTAATGAGACGATTCCTCTTCTCTTACTGATGAACTTATACTGCTGCGTGAAACGGCTCTGGTTGATACATTACGAAGGGTTCTTTGGCAAATCATAATAACAATTTTTCCCAGTTTTAACTAACAGTTCTTAGTGTTTACAGTTAGTGTTTAAAAATCAATATCTAGCATTAAACAACTCTTAACACATCGATCTTTCTCCTAAATTCCTCGAAATTACCCGGGAAAACTAATGCAATATGTTAAACTTTCCAATTTTATTAATATTTTAAAATTCTTCCATAAACGATGGCAGCCTTATGAAATCCTAAAAAAACCTGCTCACTTGATGTTCAAGTGATAAATTTACATTAATTTTCGACCACTTTCAACAATCGATTCACATTCTCTGATTTCTTTTCAAAGCTCCCGTGAATAATTTAGAGGGAAAGCGACGTTCTTTCCAACCTTTCAATCAGAGCCAGTTTAATGTTTCAGTGGGGCCTAAAACGAAATTTCTCTGGAATAAATTACCAGTACAGCAGCAGAAAAGCAGAGGAACTACCAACCTCAAAATCAGGACTGATAAATGTACCTCTTAGTGCCATATAGAGAAAATGCTGTTCGATCCTTCTTGATCAATATTTATTTCCTATCTTTAAGCATATCTATCAGATTTCAGATTTAAGAGATCTGCCGGTTTAGGCTACAATATATTGCATTACATCATACAAATTTGCCGTTGACCTTACTTTAAAATACTTCGCGTAGGACTTGCCTTTAAGCGACAACTTTTATTCATAGAATCAACTGCTTTGGCCGTAACTCCGTAGTAGGATCTCATGAAGGAATAAGAAAGAGTCGAACTTTTACAAGCCACAATCATTATTGGAAGACGATCATGTTTTCGACTTGATGATAATTCCATGGGTCGAAACCATGATCATATTCCAATTAATGTTGTGGTTTATAAACGATTGACTTTTGTTTGTCCTTTCAACTGTTCTTAATTTTAATTTTACGGATTGGTTATGGTAAAAATGTACCTACATAATTTGCATTTACATTTATTTACATACATTTACCTATTATCTCATATGATACCTTATGTAAGGCACAGAAAAATGTTTTTACTAAAAAACAACACAATTTATAAGAATCATGTCCTATGAATATCCATTTTAATTTTGTTCAGATAATTTATCTTTTAAACTAAGAATTTCTTGGGCCCATTTAATTTATCAGCACTTGACATTTGTCTTCTTTACGTACACCAAGTTTTCCCACGTAAGAAATCTCAGATGTTGTTCTCTCGTAAACCGAGAAATATATTGTACTGGAAATCGTACACATCCACGAAAGGTATAGGTTTCGTAAGTATCTAGTATATTCACAACACTGATCGATTTATTTGGGACCCAAGGCTTGGAATCCGCACATACGTCGATGCTGACGTAATCCTCTGAAAGAGCAGGAAGAGCTCCTTAGCCTAATATCGGCATTCCCATTCATTAACAAACATCGGTGAATGACTTTGACCTCTGCACAAGTTTTTCCGCAAGTGAGAATAGAGAATTCTTCGTATCCTGATAGTTAGATAACCACTCATACTCCCGTGTATTCCCAAAACTTCCTCTTGTCTACTTTCCACTTGCGTGAATTTTATCAGTCTCTTCGCAAACACTCCGTTCATACATTTACCTATTATCTCATACGGTGCGATGAAGTAGCTCAGAAGAGCATCGAGACTTTAATTTAACAGGGCGTCGATCTTTTATTTTTGAAGTTAAGATTTACGTTACTGCAGGAATTCAGAGACACGGATGTTTACTAATAATTGGAAAATACTCCCTAAGCTGTTATCGCAAGACTTATTGTGGAAACAGTTTATTTTATCATAAAATCCCAACCAGGTACAAAAAATCATTGCTTTAAATGGTTGAATGCAGGATGAAACACGATACATTTTTTGCGACTCGTACTTATTTGGGAATGCTAGTTTAGTTTTTATTCAACTCCAAACGTGAATTTCAATTATAGAAAAATCGATAGTAGGCGCAAGGATCACTTTGGGACCTCAACAAGAGATTATTCTCTTTTAAAACGACAAATCGCTCTTTTTATGGTAATTTTAGAAGGGAGGTTCTCAGGTAGCGTCAAGTGCGTTTAACGGTATATCCATCCACACACTGCAATCCTCTACCATAGCTTTGATACTTACATTGTTTTTTTCCTCAGTTTATCTTACGGCATCGAGTGGACGTTAAATGGAAAATATTCTCCTTTTCAAGGATTAAGGTAAGGTGTTAACTTTGCACGATGAAGTCGTGCGGCTGAATCCCAAGAAATGACAAGTGTGAAAAGTGATTGGGTCTCGAACCCAGGTCTCCCACTTTCCGGGTAGGTATTCTAACCACTGAACTACCATGCCGCGTCTCTTACACACTGTTAAGGGAATGCTTTGTGAGCAAGGCGAGCAGCCTTTAGTGGCACGAACTACTGCCAGAGGTCCTCACTGAGGCAGCTAAATCACAAAGCAGGTCTTATAGGGTAAACCCACCCAAAGGAAATCACAGAGATTGAGGTAAAGATGTTAACTTTGCACGATGAAGTCGTGCGGCTGAATCCCAAGGAATAAAAAGTGTGAAAAATAGCGACATGATTCCGGAAAGTAGGAGACCTGGGTTCGAGTCCCAGTCATGTCGCTATTTTTCACACTTGTTATTCCTTGTTACTCTCTTTTAGTTCATACAGCGGTTGAATTCGTATTTTTACATTCTATTTCGACGTGGACCTTATGATTACATGCATTATGCCACCCATGTAGCCCAATGGTTTGGTCTGATGGTAGGAACGCCTTCTAACGAAAAAAAGGTCTCCCATTCCTGATAATAATGCTGTAATTTTAGATTGCTGCACACTACTTATATCTATAAAAAGTGAGTGGAAACAATTATGCTTCCTTCATCTCAATCAGGCTTAAATATTTATTTCTAATTTATTCACTACATGTGTATCTTCCCAACCGAAAGCTGGATGTATACGTAGATTTACCGGTCCGCTTAAATAGAATAAACCATCTAATCGTTCCAAAACCTCTTACAATTTTTCTTTTTTTAGGAGAATTTCGCAACAGCATACCATATCCCTACGTATTGATAGGTAGGTAATGTTTATTAATTCTATGGGAACAAAAACCCCTAAGAGCAAGAAATAAAAAATATTTTCTAACTGAACATCATAAAACAAACCACAGAAAACAAAACGCAAACTTTATAAGAACAAAATACCATAAGAATACAAGAAAAGAAAGTTGACACCGAATCATATGAAATACACGTAATATGTACAATAAAAATACGTACATAAGGGAGACAGATGAATGCAGGGTCAGACATTCAAAGCAAGTAATTGTACAGTTTCACCTTAAAGTTTTGTACGTTCTTCCAGGTTTTTAGTTGTTCTGGTAGGGAATTCTAAGTAATTGTGTAGTGGACTATCAAAGATTTATGGAAATTTGTTGTTTTATGTGTTGGAAGATATATATTTGAGGCGTTAATTCTCGTTTGCATAGATCTGGTTGAGGGAGGAGATGAAAATAGTTCGAGAGGATACCTTGGTTGCTCAGTTTTAACAGAGAAAAAAATGTACAGAGCAGGTATTTTAGTCTGGTTTTGATGTCTAACCATCGGATTTGTTCTTATTATGTTATATGTCAATATAGAAGCATCAATCAAACCTTATAACTAGAAAAGCTACACATTTTGAATAGGATGACTGGTCGATAACTTTGAAAAACATACGACCCCTGAAGAAACAAAATAAGGCAACGAAGGATGTACTCTTCAGATGAAACGACTCTCCGATCGATGGCCTGTGTTTTTGCTTCGCTTCCCGTCGTAAGAAGTCTATTCAAGCGTAACGTGTCCATGGTTTTCGGTCCAAAGCTCCATAGAACCATCTGCATCATGCCCAACGGTCCAAACAGAGTAAAGAATAGATTTGTAGCTATGATATGCAGTTTCCACATTAAAGGAGGTTCAAGGACCCGTCATTTCACCTCTTCCAGGGGTTTGATGGAGCAGATGATGATAGGGTTAAAGTCACCGGCCAGATGCTATGCGCTGCGAGCGGTGGAGAGCCGAAGAACTAACATTTCCCGTTATAAACGCCCTTTACTTTCTTCGTCAAATTAAGGACTAGATAACGTGTAATTCTGTGTCAAATCAGTCTTCGTAAAAATAGAAATTCTGAGTTTTGGATTGAAATTCTTGGTTTGGATCGAAGAAGTATGGACGGGGACAACGGATTCGACTCGATCGATCTGTCGCCGTTTCTTGATTCGTGTCTACCACCCTTTGCCCTCGAACACGATAGAAGAACAAGCGCCGTTCTATAGACGTTATATAGAACACGCTAAGGCTCTATTATTCAGGACGATAAGACTCTTCGTAATGATTTCGGTCAGAATAATTCCTTTCGGTTATATTATATCTTAGAATAGATCCGTAAGATAAGAAAGGTATTCTGTGAATAAAGGCGAAGGGTTATCAAAAGTCGATAAGCATCTCCATATTTAATATTTTGGATACATATTTGATAAGGGAGAGGTTGCTACCATATCTCGATGAAAGGAATATTTTTCATTTGATTTTTGGCGCAGGATATAGGAAAATACTCATTTAATTCATTTTTGTCACAGATTTGTTCATAACTCTGATGATATGAAAAATAATGAGGTGAGTGGTAAAGCTACTGAGCTGAAGCTGGATAATGACATTCATTTAGTTCTTTCCTCGTCGAATGCCCAGAAAAGTGTTGTTTAGAAGGTCATCGTGCTGCCCTAACTTGAACTTTTCCCGCTTATGGCTCAGAGAGGACAGCGAATGCAGACATCTCTCCTCATCTTGCCTAGTGTCCTCATTTACTCTCAAGAGTTCTTTCCAAGAGGGGTGGGGGATTTAAACGGCCTTTGGGATGATGGATTTACAGATAAGGAGCTCGATATCTGATCTTTTGAATAGATATTTGATAAAATGGAAGATTCCTCAAAATATATGAGTAGTAAATTAACACGAGAAAAATTTCGTTCCAGATCTCACATTTGGGGAAATAAGGGGCTCTATGAAGTTCAGTTACTTATGGCTCGTGCATTTTACATACATGAAATCTCTCGAGGTATTCACGGCATTGGTTTATTGTGAATATTGTGAATTTTTGTCGCGAATCCTGAATCATGTGAAGAAGATTAATGTTGATTAAGAATCTAAAGGCGAAATTCTTCTTAGCAAATTAATGCCACGGCGACTGCTTAAAACATCAGAAATGCAAATAAGTTTCACTAAAATATCCATTAATTGGTAATCAAACCACGATGGCCTATCTAATGAATACAGGATGCAATCATACATACGTAGGAGGATTCTTTCGAGAACACGGAGAAATACGAGCCCCGAGAGAATTAGTTAATGAAAAATTTAGAGGATCGTTATAGGAATGATTTTTATCATGAGCGGGAAAAGAAAAAGTGACGAACCTTAAAGGATATCAGTAATATCGGATGGAATTATTCATACTGCAGCTGAGGCAAAACTCTCGAATGAGAAATATTAATTATATAGAAATATTTTAAATATTAATTAATAAAATAGAAAATTCCTTGCTTTACCTGTTATCGCAAGACTNTTGCTTTACTTCAAAGCACATTGAGGTACCATTACTCAGAAAACGAAAACAATTTGCTTCTGAATCGTAGCCGCTAGTCGAAACAAAATTTTCCACGTGTTCCTTAAGCTTAAAATAAAGATACATATTGAGGAGCAGCTACGACACTCATTTATATATATAGAGATAGTGGGGAGACTCATTTTTTTGGTAATTTCTAAATTTTTAATGCACTCCTACTCACCAAATTCCTCAGGCGAATCCATACTTCTCAGCAGAGACCGTGAAAAAGCGAAGAAAATGTTAGTTCGATTCACTTGCTAGACGAGATATCACAGAAATGGAATGAAGCAAAAAATTAAAGCTGCTAATCAATATTTTTCCAATTGTATCTTATTCCGAGTAATCAACGGATAAGTTTCCGTAGCTGGACAACTTCAGATACCTATTCTTTCTAGTATAATTGAGCAAGATTATCCTACATCCCAGGGCTATTTCACATGCTACGGAGTAATGTGTGTTTTATAAGTAGAACAGAAACCGGTGTCCAGATTTCGCTACGGTCCCCAGTTGCGGACGATTTGAATTCGCTAGGCCTCATTTCCCGGCTTTTTGTTTGTCCTGGGATTCCGGGATAGAAATGTATCTCCTCCCGGAATTCTGGGAAATCTCAGTAGACATGATTGTATTTAAAACTTATTTTAAACTGAATTACTCTAGACAAGAGATGATATAATAATTGTTTACTTTTTAGTCTTTTAATAAGTTCCGTAATGCACAAAATAATAATAATGTGAAAAATACATATTAAAAGTACTTTAGAATTCCACGGAAATCTTCACAAATTAAACAATTGCTCCGTTTATTGAAAATTATAATGAATTAAACTACAAATACAAGCGTTTTTCGACAGTTCAGGAAACAAGTAAAAATGCGCTTAAAGAAAGAATATCATTAAGCTTAATCAAAATAATTATAAGCATAAAATATGATATTAAGATTTCTAAAATAAATATGGCCGATATATTTGTTAATCAACATCGTTCGGTGTTACAAAAACTCCTGCCTCTAAAGTACCCTTTCCGATTCAATTGACGTTAATAGAATCGTATTTAATGCATTGGAGAGGAAAGAGATGTTCTGAGTGTATTAATCTCGGGGATTTCAAGTGCCTTTTTGAGGTTTTCTGTGACGTTCGCTTCGCTGACTGCAGTCGGATATTTTATAATAGATACATGAGATGGTATCAAAATCGAATCAAAACTTAACTAGCCACCCAAAAGAAGATTTCAATCAAGAATAAATATTTTAATATAAAACAAAATTTGGTGTAATTGAGTTGATGCTTACAGTGATATAAAATTTCAAAGAGAACACTTCGTTGAAGAGCGCGAAAAAACGGGCACTTTTACCGTGAAAGAGTGCAAAAAAGGACATTTTTTCGTTCGATCTGTGATAAAATATCAACCAGATACAAAAAACAACTTTTGCATTACATGGTTGAACGCAGGATAGAATATAGTGTAACTTATTTTTCCTTTGGATTGCTGGTTAAGTTTTTATTCTACTTCAAACTCGAGTATCAATTGTAAATAATCCGACAGTGAAGCTCTTGAAGACATCTACCTCGCATTATTTAATAACTTCATTATTATTTTCAACTACATCTACATAAATACCCTGCATACCGCCTTTCGGCGCGTTTCAGGAGATGTAAACACCAAGCCTTCGAGGAACCTCTTTAGCTTATTTTTGTCGCTAAAAAAACTTCGAGGTACCTCTTTAGCTTATTCTTGTCCCTAAAAAAACTTGTCTTCGCATATTTTTCTCTTAATTTACGCCTTTTTTTGTCGGAATGGCCAAAGTAGCAGTGGCGTCGTTTAATACCGTTTACGTCCTCCGTAAATATACCTTCTTTGAATTTATCGAGCAATCACAGCCTAGATTTTTATCTCCTTTCTTTAAAGAATTCCCAACCTGCGCCTGTGAGCATACGCTTGCTTTGTTATCGTAATAATTTTTAACAAATCGTATAGCCTTGCGCAGCACTTAAATAGTGTCATCCAAGATAGCTCAGGGACAGCTCTTCTTTTGCATGATTTTCTTCAGTTGTCTCACCAGAAGTAGAACCAGTAGGTATTCCAAAAAGGCGATCCAACATGCGTTACTGATGAAATCAGCATGGATTGAGGCAGAGCTAGCCCGAGACGCGGGTAAGCCTGGCGATCTCCCAGGGTACCTAAATTTAGGGGGCAAATGACATTTGACGTCCGTAGAAGCTTTGGTGAAACGTAGACATTTGGAGAAGGATTTGTTTTGAAGCCCCAAACCTTCTGCTCCCCTTGGCTTCGACGTTATCCATTTTGGAGTTAATGCAGTAAAATACTCATAAATGATTCAGCGACGCAAAGGCAATGCAAGAATTCTCTGAAAAAGTAACTACCGAAATTTTTGCCTCCGCAGACATGGACAAAATTAAGGATATGCTACTTAACAACGACAAGCCTCAATGGACGATTTTATTACTTCTTTTCTGTGTTGCATGGAAACCTCAAAAAGAGAGCATTACGCTCCATTGCACCAACTCATCTTTTAATAAAAAATTAAATAAAGAAATATTTTCAAAACAACTTTTTTAACCTGATCGTTGATCAGACAATAATGCCACTATCAAAAAGATTCCAACAAATTAAAGTGATTGCGATTCTTGGGGTTTCTTATTCAGAATTCCCCGTAATGTAAATCAGGATGATCTACTGAAGACGTACTAACAATTTGAAAATAACTGAAGTGATAAAAGTGGCTGTAATTGGTATGTGGAAGTTTTGTGTGAGAAAAGTGAGACATTAGTATACCTTTTGCCTGCTATTTTATCTGATACAGTCTAAGCGTGTTGGAATATACAAGCAAAAATAGAATACTCATGCCAATTGTTAGAGCAGCATCTCTATTTTCATATTTTAATGAAAAAATTGTCTAACGTGATGACAATTTCTAATTTTGAATTAGCTGTAATTTATTTTAAGCAAATATTGTATTATACTCTTCAAGAGTTCATTCTTTGTTTTACTTATTTACATTTCTTTAATTAATGTGAAAACGATCTAACGTAATACAAAATTCTCATGTTAAGTAACTGTTATATATTATAAGCATCTACTGTGTGATCCCTCTATTTGTATAGATATTTCATTAGTGTAATATTTGTGGCATTAAATAGTACATACACAAAAACTTTGCGTGCTAGATCAGCGGAGAACACGTATGACGACGCCATGGGAAGTTTAAAGGGGTCGATGCACTAGCACCCATTATAAACTACTGAACTACTGTAAAAAGAATAAGGGAAAAATTTTTGTAAAGGTCAATCGCAGGAAGATGGGGCTTTAGCGGAAGCATCGGCCCGGAATTAACTTCTCAGTGGCAGATGAAAGCGCTTATTCGGATCTCGACCGACTCCTCCGATCGACGGACCCTACACTCCAATCAACTGCATCAGCAGTTCCTCAAGAATTTCCTGGAGCATCCCCGAATACTCTCTAAATTTAATTTAGGTTATTCGATTTTCTAAAAATGCTTCACTTCAGATATTGACAGCCAAGTAAGTGCAGAAATAAGGTTCAGTTTATCGTTCGATAGATTCACCTCAGACATTAACAATAATAATGTTTATTATGTGACAAGCTAGTTAAGGGCATCAGTATATGAATAGTACAAGATACAAGCAGTCATATAAGTATATAACTAAAAAAGTGTGGGTTGACAAAAAGCTTACGTGAGGAAATAAACTTTTCATAAAGAAACAAACCATTCAAGAACACTGGTTGAAAACGTATTGAAATAATTGGAATTTAATGTTTTTTCCTCACGGATTGTTATTGGAAGGGAATTTCAGAGAGTAAAAGTGACCACAAAGAATGATTTAAGAAAAATGCATGGCCCATGTGAAGGGCATCACACAGTAGATGCTTATAATATATAACAGTTACTTAACATGATAATTTTGTATTACGTTAGATCGTTTTTACATTAATTAAAGAAATGTAAATAAGTAAAACAAAGAATGAACTCTTGAAGAGTGTAATACAATATTTGCTTAAAATAAATTACAGCTAATTCAAAAGTTAGTGAATTATTTTGTAATTCAGGGCAATGAGACGAGGAAAAAAAGAATTAAATTCCTTAGCAAATAGCAGGACTTATTATCAATTAAGGTCGTAAACATAATTAATTAGGAATTGCTTTGTTCTCGGCCATGCTCTCAGGTAATTTAAATTTTCAAGATGAGGGATAAATATCACAAACATTTCTCACGCAGGAATTAAATAGACGTTGTAGTTGAGTGACAAGTTTGACCGTGAGGCCATTGTAGACCGTGCACTAGTAATCGATAAAGGGAAAACAAGAGTCATAATTAAATTTTTCCGAATACGTTCAGGAAGTAGATGTTTCTGCAATTTTAAATTAAACAATACAAAAATTACCTTATTGGATATAAAAGAAACACGATCATTCCAGGAAAGATTCGTGTTCATGATGGTTGCGAGATTGCGGGCAGTAGTAAAATAGCTCATCGCAACCCCGCAAATGGTGATTTTAGGAATTCAACCGAGATTATGGATATTATGACGGGGGTTTTCAATTAAAATGACTTCAGTAATGGCACATTAGTGTGAGCATAAAATTATTCTTGTAAACCTACTCTGAGATATTCACATACATCGCATGTCCATCATCAGAGCACGGAGCACATTAGTCATAATTTTTTCTTTTCTTTCCTCCCATTTTCTCTTCATTTACATCTACTTGTGTACCCTGCAAGACACACATCGGCTTGTGCAAGCAGTACGCACAATGACTTGGCTTTCTCACTCGATTTCTTTCGGGTATCGTTAGCGGAAAAGCAACTAGTTCTAGCATCTTTTCTTGCATTTCTTCGTTGTGTAAGAACGGCCTATATAACAGCTAGGACGCACAATATCGACAACACATTCAGGGACGTACTTACTGTGAACGTATTAAGTATACCTTGTAAATCCAATTTGTGTCAACATGGTAAAGTCTCTTGAAAAGTATTTCCGGATATATATTTTAATTCTTCCTTCCATGGAGAACTTAAGTTACTATTTCAACTATTACTAAGTAACTATTCAACTGTACTTTAGCGAGGCTATAATTAAATAATTTAAATAATTCTTTAATCCTCAACAAATACTTGCATATAGCAACCGCCTTCCATTATTTTTAACAATAAGCAATAAGATGTGAGTGTTTATACTTTTCCCGTCCAATTTACCGACAAAATGTCAAAAATATTAATATGATTTTACTAACATGTATACTGGATGGATCAACTGTCGTTGTATTAATACTGACAAGCTTCATCTTTTTTCTGAAAGTTAAGCCTTCCGCAATTTATTTCATTGATTTGTTAAATGTTTTTTTCTGAAGTAAGTTTTGAAGCTAAAAAATAAATGCTGATCATAATCAGTTACATTTTATTTAACATGTATTTATTAATAATTATTAATTTATTAATATTCATTAATAACTAATAAAATGAAATCCACGAATGTTCATATCAAAGGTATATCAAGTAATGCTTACTGAATGCTATTTCAAATTAACAATAACAAACATCTTGTCAAATAAGTACTTGTGACGGCTAATTAACAATGGCAATCAAACGAGCTGTCGGTCAATCGAGCAATCGATCAAGTGAGCGTCAGTCATTCTAGATAGACGCAATTATTTAAGTGACGATATGAGAGTTATTTTAAGAGGGGAAATATTAGCCAGACAGCAGAGTTAGACAAGAGAGCGGAAGAAGGCGTGATAGCCACTGAGCTGATAAGCGAGCGGATTATGTCATTGGAAGTGAAGGCTGAGCCAGAAAATACCGTGATAGTTCGGGTGTACTTGCCCATTCGTGATTAAAATGAGGATGATGAAGGCTGTTATGAACAAATAAAAGAGGTTATAGGAGGAGTTGAAGGCAGTAAAATCCTGTCGTAAATGGGGGGCTGGAATGCGGTAGTTGGGCAAGGCAATAATGGGGAAGAAGTGGTAGGGTTCGGAATAAGAAACAGGAACGACAGAGCACAGATCTTGATAGGCTTTTGTAATAGAAATACTCTCTAGTTCACTAAAGCCCCTTTTCAGCACCACAACAGATGGAGTTATACATGAAAAAGCCGGAGGATACGGGTAGGGACGAAATCGATTAAATTATGGTGAGGAAGAGGTTCAGAAATAGTTTTCAAAACTCAAGAAGTTATCCGGGTGCTGAGACTCGGATCATAACCTTGTAATAATGAGAACTGAGCTAAAATTTAAAAAGATATTTTGGCAAAAACGACACCAAAATGGAATTTAGAAGCCCTGAGGGATGGTAAAGCCAGGAGTTCCGAGAGTCGGTGAGCAAAGCTCTTGGAGGTAAAGAAAGGGAACTCGCCATAAACGAGGGATTGGAAAAGATTAAAAGCAGCGATAGCGCCCAAAAAACCATTAGGAGGGTCGAGCAAAACAAAATTAGGAAACCTTGGGTGACGGTAGAAATGGCAAATAAAATGGAGGAGAGAAGAAAATGGAAAAGTGCCAACATTGAGCAAGGCCATAGAATTTACGGGACACTAAACAATCAACTGAGAAAAGAAACATAGGGCAAGAGAACACTGGTAGAAGGGACAAGGCAACGAAACAGAGAAGCTGGAGGAAAGCGGGAGGGTCGACCTATTGTATTCCAAAGTGAAACAATTGACGGGAAACAAAGTTAATAACAGAATGGTCTCCGTTAAAGATAGCAGTAGAACCCAGCAAAATAAAGGGACGGTGTAAATAATACGAGTATGTTAAGGAACTATATGAGAAAGACATAAATCCTAACAAGTTAATGATAGAAAGCGAGCAAGAAGTGGCAGAAGACGATATAAGACCAGGGGTGATAGTGACATTGATAGGGCACTACAAAAGTGAATTAAGCTACGGGTAGTGATGAGAATCTTGGTGAGTTTATTAAAAAGCTGGGGTAAAGGTTAAAAATATTTCTACAGTTGAAATAGAAAAATACATGATGAAGGAAAGTAGCCGAACTATTTTCCTAAGTTCGTGAACCCTGATTCCGTTATACAAAAAGAGAAATTCTATAGAATATAGGGACTATCGTACACCTGGTTCCATAAAAATCTTACCACCTCGGACTCAACCTGGATAACTGGAGTGAAGCTCGATGAGAGCGTGTCTACTGTTTTCTCCGCATTCTATTCGTATGAAAGTGAATTGTCTATGAAAGTCGGAATTCCATATTCGTCCCGAATCTCACGGGCAATTTACTCTTCTTCGGAGGTATCGGATAAAAGTCATTTACGTTGCCACAATCATCCCCTTATGAAAGAGTTTATATAAAAATAAAATATACGATTACCAAGAGAAAATTCACTTACAAGATTTAGTACAAGTGGAAGGAAAAATCGGAGAAAATTTTGGATAACACGAATAGAAGAATAGATTAAAATATAAAAACCAATGGATAATTACCAGATTTGAACGAGAAAAATAGAGAATACTGTAACTGCGGATATTATACTTTTATGTAGTATTTTCAGGGTTTCGCACTCAAATTATCTTTCAAAATACTACTTCTCACTCTGGTTTCTCTCAGAAGGTTTTTGTTTTCCTCTAGCTGCTATCTGAATTGATAACATTACTCACTACTAGGGGTTAGATGTAAGAAGAGACTTGATAGTTTCAATCTCGCTTGAATACAATCGCATTGTTATTATTACTTCTAATTTCTATTTCTAATTACTTCTCAAATAATAGTACTTAATTCTCAGTAATAAATATTTCTGAGATTCATCTCTGATTTCTGGTATAACTTAAAAATATTTATCCCATGAGAATTTTTAATTCAGTTTGTAAATTCATATATTCGCAGATATTGGGAAATGGAACGAGGAACGTAAATATAAATAAACTAATTATATATACTGGGAAGAGAAGTAATTTAAGAAATAAATGCATATGAAACACCATCCTTTAATATTTAGCAACTCGTGATGAACTAGAAAATCGTTTCTGCTCATAGAGGCATACAAGTAAAATTACATTTAATTTTAAATGTATAATAAATATAAATTTCATTTTATTTTTACTTTGTACTCGCATAATTACTTCGCTGCAGCAATGTTTTATAACCATAGTATACAAATTATATCGCCTTATTTACCTCGACTAAGTCACTATCAAAAAATTCCTTTCATCTCCACTTTCTCGCCATTAGTTACTTTTCCTTCTTCTTAAGGAGTTAAACAATGAAGACTTTTATCATTGGAGTAGGGAATCGACCAAAATGATTAAGAAAGATAAATTCATAAATAACGAAGAAAGAACAATAATATTTTATTGGACGACCATGGTTTCGACCCTTCGGATCATCTTAAGGTTTAGTAGATTCAATGTATAGTAGATTTAATGATAAGTTCATTCCTAATCTTTTCATTGAAATGCGCTCTGGCAAGAACAAGAAACAAACAATAACTAGTAAAGGCATCCGAGAACACCTTTGCTTTGGGACCGACGATAACTCTC